>JAMKCH010024622.1:0-91451 GCA_023653785.1 Ophioderma brevispina | reverse complement strand
TCTGCCTCAAAAATGAATTTTATTCACAAATCATGGCCATGTAAAGAGATTTCCAACAAAGTTTGTGTTTTTTATGCCAATGTTATTTTAGTTAAACAATGCTTGTGAAGTGAGGCCACACCAGTATTTTCTTAATTTTATATACGTCATGTTCAAGTTACACTGTTGGCCTGCAACCTCTGTGTAATACACGTGTTCTGCATGCTCTTCTTTGTTCAACCTAAGGAATTCTTCCTCTTTGTAAACTAGGAATGAAAAGCTGTTTAAAATGCAAATTATAACCAGCTTCTTTGTTATTAATCAACACCTGTAATGAAAACAATGGTTAAACATCTTCGTCACCTCCGAAACGACTGTGTATTGCAAAGTCTAAAGATTTTCTACATGAATCTTTCTCTTAAAAAGTAAATTTGTTTGCAGGCGGAAGTAAAAGTGTTTTGAAGAACTTTGCACAAGGAGTTTCACGGATTGTAATTTTTTTACAACAAAATGTAGTTTCCTGCAACATAGATAATACGTTAATTTAGACAGTATATTTCACCTTAGAATGTTGTTTGTTGTGACAACTGTGAAGTCTATTTGGTATCTACTTCTATAATTAGAAGGAATGCATATGTTTGTTTGCTTTTCCCCCCCTGCAATGCAAAATTAGAGTCAGTGTCTCAATTATTATCAACAAAAGCCATGGTAACATCTGTGTCATTCGAAACATGTTAACAATGTTAAATGTCACTTCCGAAACGACTGCAAAGGGTAAAATTACAATTTGTTAAGAATTACAGATTTTTCGCATTTGTTGTCAGGAAGTACCATCATTGGAGAGATTTAAGTACCGGGAGCATGATGGGGATTGGCTCATGAAAACATAATTTAAAAATAAAATTGTGAGTGATATTGAGATTCCGTCCAAATTTGCTCTCCCTTCCAAATATATATGAATTCAACCAAGGACAGTCAAAAAGAGGGTAAATTTGAACTACATATACTATTGAATTAAATAGATCTCTCTTTGCTGAAACATTATGTTACATTATGGAAAATGGCTTTTCCAAAAAGTGATTTTTGCTCAAATTTACCTAATATGCCGCAATATTCCCAAATTACACAATTTTGCAAATAGATTACGCTCCAAAACAGTAATAATTCAAAATTTGACACTGGTGAGTACTTTTGTAGTGGAAAATAATATTAAAAAAGTTACTTCTACTTTTGACCCGCAAGGGTACAAAAGTTACACCACTTATTGTGACAATGACCCTACCCCCATTTAAGAACATGGAATATTCCGGACTGGCAAGTCTCTAGATGTGCTTAATTCCTTGACTTGCCTCAGAAATCACCAAAAATCCACCTTTTCCCTCCACCAAAACACACAAAACAAGCCTTTCAGCCCTGCAAAAGACTTAACAAATAAATATTCAATTGATAGCCCAAACCCCAAAATACTGCTCCGTCTAACCAAAACCGTTACGAAGTTAAATTTCCACTCACAATGCAAAAGGGCAGACCTACCCTCATACGTGCACACTACTGTCTTCTGCCCACATATTTTTTGGACCTTCAAAAGTAGACCAATTTTAATATACAGACATACGTCTGATAATAAACCATATAATCACTGGAAAGATCAAGAATATGATGGGGGACTCCTTATATTTTCACCATTGATTGATTACATGTGCTCTATCTACTCATACTGCTAAGAAAACTGTTGAAATCATCAGCAAGACTTCAGGACTTGTTTCACATTTTGAGAGTTAAACATTCTGGTTCTCCCACCTAAATATTCATTATTTCTTTTACCTTATTGCAAAAATGATGACAATTTTGGCAAAAATTAAAGATGATTGTTCCGATTTTTGTCAATCGTGTTCTCTACTTGATATGAGAGCCTGAAACTTGTACACACTGACCATCAAAGTACTGTGGGAAACAAACTTGCGTTTTTTTATGCTAGACGCGATAATGCTTAGTGCAACACCGTATTCACTACTGTGCTAATATTGATGGTTAACCATTAAAACGGTAGGTTTTTTTTACCTGTATCTTGAGAAAGAAATGGATTTGAAAGCTGAAATTTCAGGATGACAATGAGAAAAATACGGCTTTTCATCTGATATCAAAATCGATACTACTTCCGGGTAAATCAGGGGGAGGTCCCAAAGACGATCGGAACAAGCACCTTTAAATGTGATGTGAGTGGGTAGTGTAAAACCAGATTTCACATTACCTGCAGTATGCCACGTTGTACCAGCTGTGAGTTGATCTTTTTCCAATAAGACCACATTGGTCATACCAAGTTTGGTTAAATGATATAGAGTATTACATCCTAACGATCCACCACCAATAATCACCGCATCGGCGTGTGAGGGCACCGACTTTGGTGCAACGGCTTCAGGGTCCTGCAGCGATGTGTGGTATGGTACCTCACTTGTGGGTTTGCTGCACATAGAGCGTGCAAGAGTTTTTTTCGAGAATCTGGTGCATCCCTGGAAAATGGGTGAGATCCGTTCTAGTGGAAGCTTCCGCCACATGATTCACTACTGATGGCTATTCTGAAAGAGAGAAGAAACATATAAGACCTGTTATTGTCTCACCAATATAACCACTTTCGCAAAGCTATTATCACTCTTTTCTCTAATCTCATTCACAGCTTAATCATTTACAGAAATCCTTTCTAAATGACCAAGACCTGATCTAATGGGAACTATTTTACCTCAATTTCATCACAGATTGATGCTGACGATTGGAAAAATGGTTACCTAAATAGTGATTTCACTCTTAATCCAACCCTTTCAATATTTCAGGAGCATGCACAGCACTTGTTTAAAGGTGCAATGAGAGATTTCACATATCGGGTGTTCCTTAAAAAATCGAAAGTACTGATTTTTTTTGCCCTGATAAACTTGTCCAATTCCATTTTCGAAAAAAAATACCCCATCTAAAGGAGTTTAAGCCAAGAAAGGTTTCTTTGGAACAAAAATTGTGAAATTTTTTAATTTCGTATAGGAGCAAATACAAAATTCAGCCTATGCCCTATGTTTTACATTGAAATACAACCAAATCCATATCGCCCTTTTTCTCTCTTTTAAGACATTTCTGTAGCCAAATACAAGGCAAGAAATCTATTGAGTGTCTAATTTATATGAAATTACTATTATGACACAATATTTGGGTGCCTGAAAATCTCTTGTTGCACCTTTAAGCACAACGCCAGATTATCCCCTTAGAGGTTCAGCTCATACTAAAAATGGCAAAACATCTTTAGAAAGACATAAATGTAAGGTACTTAAAGTTGTTTCAGAATAAAAGACCACTTTGAGTACCCATCATTTCTCAGATAATTTATGTAAAAGTAAAACATGCTGCATAAATCTTTCATTGCAAATGTTGCACACTGTTCACATATAATGAGGCTGTTCAACCATGGCAGATATGAAGACATCTTATAATAATCCTAATGACCATTTAAAGGGGGATGGCCTGAGTTAAGATTGTATGTGAAGTTTTAATCTTGATAGAATGTCCTTCACCCCAAAAACCCCATCTGTAAAGTTTTGCACCGATATTTCAATCTGTTTTTATGTGAGAGCTAAAAACCTGATGTTATATAGAGTACTGTGTGAAATGAATATTGGTCGACCAAAATGGGGCATATTTTCGCTCATATAACTTCTAAACCAACCATCCTTTTAGCCCTAAGATTTCACAAGGTAAATGAGAAAAATAGCTTTCTTCTGATACCAAAATTTTGGCCACTTCCAGTAAAATCAGGGGTTCTGGGGAGACAAGGCTTGTTGGCCATGGCCCTGTTACTTCAAAGCCCACTTCAAAAGGGCGGGGAATGTTACTCTCACTTTATATTTTCCACAGAAAAGAACACAGGACAGAATATCATATACACAACAAATCAATTACAGAAATCAAATATCCATTGTAACTAATAGCACGTTTACACTAGATAAAATTCGAATTGAATTCGATATTATTTTTTAATTACGACTGAGGATTAGCATAAATTTATTCTAGTAGTAGTTGTTTATAAGAAAGCCGATTTCCGAATTCGCTTTTTCAGAAAATAATTACGTCTGTTGGCCCACTCTCATTTATCGAGGAAGTTTGAGCTTCAGTTCAACAGAGATTTCGAGCGATCTTCAACATGGCGGCCAGAAGCTAACGGGTTGCTTAGGAGGCCCTGGTTAGCTTTTCTGTGATGTGAAATTAGGCCTAAGTATGATTTAAAACTTGGGTCAAAAACTAACGGCAAAAGTCGAGAGAAAAACGAAGACCAACAACGCGAAGTACGAATTTTATAATGACCGCGCTACCTTCCCATGCTCAGGATGTTGTTAGAAGCCACACTTGCATTGATTGGTGATAGCGGAAATGCGCAGGGGCGGGTCACTTGTTACGGCTAGCAGACATGAAATCGATTACGTGTTTCGTTTTTCGATTAGACGACTTATTCGACTCATTCAACAGAGTAAGTAAGTTGCTAAAAGCAACTTACGAATTCGACGTTTTGAATTAGTATCGATTACAATGTGAGTTGTTTACACTTCACGAAAAAAAAGTGAAATCAATGACGACTCAATCGAATTCACTTCGACTTTTGGCCAAGTGTAAACGGGGTATAATAGCAAATGTTAGGTCCCTACGGTCTAAGGGCAGTTAACTAATGAATGTTAAATGGTCCAGGTGGCATTCCATTTTCCAGGAAGGGTGTTATATTCATTAAAATACTTTCTAATAATGATCCCGTCTACTCCCAATGAATATTGGGACATATTAAAATTTCACGATACCACGGAATATAAATGCAGCCTGGACCTTATTTTACAAAGTTGGTTAACCAAGTCCTTTTATAACACTTTCAGGTCCGGGGAGGTTTTAGGGGTTTGTTGGGTACATGCTCGTTCCAGGGGTTCTGAAAGTGTTTTTTTTTTTTTCTTAATGACCCTAAACGGGACCAATTGTCAGTGAAAATAACCTAAGGGGACAGTTTTTGGCGGAGGTTTCAGTGAAATATACCCTAACGGGACCAATTGCAGTGAAATTAACCCCTTGCAGCAGGACTTGTTAAATATGTGAAAAAAGATATAACTTTAAAATATCCAATATACAAGAAAAATTACGGCTTGTGCTATGCAAGAAAAATTACCAATCAGGATTATTTGCGGATTGTTTAGGTTAATTTCCTATTTGTATCATTGAACCAGTCACAATACAACTGAATTTGATTACCCCTAGTGGGACTAGGAACTTCATTATTGTAATGTGATACCCCTAGCGGTAGTCCCGCATTTGCAGCTAGTCCCTCTTTTTTGGAACGAGCATGGGTTCCAGGCCAAAATCCAAGAACCCCCCGGGGTTTCAAGGTACACTCTTTATTTCCTGATTTTCAACCAACCTGTGTTTACCTTAGCATTTGATTTTTAAAAAATATACTTTTGTATCGAGGTGGGCTATAGAGGGTTAACAACTTTGGGTCATAGTTCAGATCACTTCGAACACAGGCTAGAATATGACTTAAAGGAGAACCGTACAACGAATAATATTACCCAATATACTCTGTAAAATAAGTAATTGACCATATCGAGTGGTTTCATCAAAAAACAGAATTATATTAAAACCTAACAATGAATTAAAAATTTTAATTGTAAATTATGTATAATGTGCTATATAAAATTCGCGCTATTGTAAAACGTGTGAGGCGATACGGACGGCACCTTTGCTTCACACAAGCCATAGTTATACACATTATGAACGCGTCACGTGTGAAGGTGTATGACCCACTACTGTGCGTCGGTATCGATAACCGTTGAAACAATGACATTCTAAGCCCACCTCTATTGATAAGTTATGAAAATTCAGTATAAAGATTGTGTTAAAGGTTGCTTTATTTTCAGCTCTGGGTACATGGACACCTTCCTTCAAATTTCCCAAATAAGAACGAAAAGGGGACCAAATTACTTTTGGGCACGGGGCTATTGAGCAAATTCTGCCAAAAAAGTAGCCCTCGTAGTGATTTACCATAGGCCAAAATTTCTCACGGGGGCTTATTTTGTGAAACAATGGGCTAATCGCCTTAGCCTCGTTATTTTGTGCCTGATAAAACAGACCCGAGGTAACACCCCAGGGGATCCAGGGCCGGCTTCATGAAAGACAGTCTTCGTATGCCATGGTCTTAAAATATCTGTATTCTTTGACACAGTCAATGTGTGAGTAGAATTCTCATAATAGTTTAAGATGGTGTTAGTGGGAGCCTAGTAGGACAATGTTAGCAATCAATCATGAATTCTAAAACAGCTGTAAAATGTAAGCAATTTCATGGCTGATGCCCGAGTTCAATTCGACAACTGAACCCAGGGTAGTCGCGCTGCGTATTGACATTTTTAGTGAAGCGCTCGCGTCATACAGCATTTTCCTACGTTCGCGCATGCGCCAACGTTGCGTCTGTTGATTATGAGTTGCATTAAACGGGTGTTCGATTGTGGTCATTGGGTGGTGGCAGTCTTTCTTGTTGTATTTAACCGCTAAAGTATCGCGAAATTGGTTAAAGATGACCTCAAAATAAAGCGGTTAAGAATGAGAATACAAGGTATGATTCGGGGAACCGGTCCTCTATTCACGATGAATTGCAACTGGAGAAGAAACCATAGATTTAGCGTGGAAGAACTTGGCCTCCAGCCTCGTTCTTCCACTTCAACAAATAATATCGGCTCGGTGTCCAATCGTCGTAGAGAGAGTATCGTTCCCAAAATCAACCTTTATTCTCCAAATCTTATGTCGTCGGGCTTTTTTTTGGGTTGTACTTGCTGACATGACCAGGTAAAGCTGAGTGGAGCTGGTGTTCTAAGGACATGTCATAAATTTTCAGTATACCTCAGGTATCATTTCAGAATCTGCCCCTGGTCTTCCCATTTGATTTAATAAACAAAAACCCGAGAAGTTGTGATTTCTGTCTACTACATAATTGTGAAAATTCACATATAGTATTAATATCACCATTGAAAAACTGTTAGAATGAAGTACACCCTCAATTTGGTTAACAAGCTCTTATTTGGTGAGAGTCTTTGTGAATCTGCCCCAATGACGTCAAATCAAATCCGGACCCGAGATTCTCCTCGCAAACGGCGTAACCGAAATCAAGGTGCCCGAAAGTATTATGAGCACACGCACTTCATTAAATATTTGTGGCAAAACAATATTTGTCTTAGTATAGTCGTATTTGGAAAGTCCCCAGATGCATATTTATGAGACACGCGTATATTTTACGTTGCGCACACTCTAGCGAGTGCAAACAACAAAACCGATGCCACCTGCTATCTCACGGACTTCAAATATCTCTTTTCCTAAGCAAAATTAATAGGTGTCATCGGAGACTTTTTGTGAATTAGGGATGCAGGCATCTTTTTAGAAGCATATTTCTTCATCGATGGTTTTCGCATAATTATTGCAGAAAAATCGGCGGACGATCAGACAATGGAAAACTGGGAAATGCAACACTGGTAACATATCGCGTGACGCACAGATTTTTATATGCGTGTGCTTGCGCCTCAACAGTGACGACACGCGCGTGCTTACGCAGCAACAACCACGGCGCGCTGTGTGTGAGAGAAAACGGTTACGGGCTTGGGCTATTCCATAATACACGCGATTCTCCTCTTGGTTTAATATTCCAGCTCTATGATCTGCCCCCTGGATGGCATGGACAGTAGAAGCTTGTGCTCCAAAGTGATGGGGAAGGGGGAACCTGTACATGAGTCTGGTTAACAAGTGTTCCAGAGATGACTAGAGACATAATTTTTCAGTTTTACCGGAAAACAATTATCAGATGTAAATCCCAAAATTTAAGTTATTTTAGATAAGAACTGCTGTTGAACTTTGTTTAAATCATTCCAAATTATCAGAATAAACAATAAAATACATGATTAGACTCTAGTGAGGATAGAGTTTTAAATTAGAAAACAAAAAAAAAAACGAAAATGCAGTTTTACAAAACGGAAAAATTATGTCTCTAGAGATGACCTATGAGACCAAAAACAGATGGAACGAACTGAGACCATCACCATATTGAAAATGGTTGTACCCTCCGTAGGCTCTCCGTGCATCTGAGTCTGAGACCAGACCTGTTCAAATGGATACCCAAATTTTCATGTCCATATTCAGAATCAACACAGTCCAAACAAGCCTAGTCTTAGGGCAATGGTTTTGAGATGGTGTCCCAAATCACCAACAGTCTTTTGGGTAAGCCATCTCAAAAGCCAGTGACATGTGCTATACAGCATCTGGGGCTCAAAGGGTGAGGTTACTACTCCATGTAATTTCTGCACAAAATCATCAATATAGACATGTATGGAGTTGAATGGGATTCATAGGTTTCCAATGCAATACACTTACACTTGGCGATTGACACAAAATCTCCCTTGCCCTACGGTGGAAATCCCAAGAGTATAATAGATCACCTGTACAACTTGAGCATCTCTGGAATTTAATAACAGGTGGATGTATTGTAGTCAAGTAATGTGGCTCTGTCCTATAGCTTGACTGCCCATTGCATAGGGTCTATAGGCTTGGTTGATTTCTTTCATCCAAGTCTTACACCAAAGACAGACACCAAGTATTAGCATGCTTGCTATACCAATTGAAATCTATTCAGCTAGTTATTTGCATAACACACATTCTTTTTCTTTGAAGGCTATAGCTAGACCAGAACAAGTCCAAGAACAAGCTGCAAATTATACACATTAGATGGTCAGATGTGGCCACTGAAAATTAGAGGGCTCTGATCGGTGAGATTTGGAGAAATTTGCTGGAAAATTTAAGCTCATGAACATCAAAAATTTCAATTAGAAAACTTGTTTTTCAGTTGACAAATTAACTTGGTCATTTTTGATGAATACAGCTTTCAATTATGTACATCTCTGTTTTGTTTAACAAATAGGCAAGTTTTAGTAAATAAATCCAGTGCCGTAGCCAGGATTTTAGAGATGGGTAGGCATGGATTTTTTAATGTACCGACATGTGAAATGTATTGACATAACAAATTTTCTGGCTTCCCCCCCCCCCTGCTGACCATGCCACTGGGTAAGCTCTGACAAGTATTTTACAGTAATTTACTGTCCAATTTAATCTTCTACATCTGTGTCTTATCTCCTCCCAGCCCCATTTTTACATGGGGGAGGCCCCTGGAAGGGCTGAAAAAATGAAAAATTCACGGAATACAATCCATATTTAACTCTAAGATTGTAAAATTTCCCTCCAAGATTCCAAAATTCCTCTTCAAATTTTAAAATTTCTTTATTTATAGGTTAAAAAGTTCCTTACCAAATTAGCCAAATAGGAATGTCATCCTCAATTCCCACTTTTCCAGCATGGCCCGCAGGGGTAAAAGGGAGTGCCCAATTTCAGCAAATTATGTGCGTATGACTTGGAGCTTGAATAGCCTTTAATGGCAAATGTTTACTATATGGCAAAATGGCTCAACAAATCTTAAAATTCATGAGAAAATCCTTAAAATCACTAATTAATAAACATATGATAATGTATTCAATTTCGCAACAATATTTTTGTGCTAAAAATCACTGTAACAGATTTCAAATTGGGACCCTGCGCTGGGGGGAAAGGGGTAAATGCCTAATTTTGCATTGTATGTTCACACAAACCACCTTGGAATGCAAGCCCCCCCCCCACCCCCCGGCTTCCACTTCAGGAATCGGTCTCAATAGTAACACAATGAATTCAAAGAAAACACCCTTCAAGACATTCCAATATATCCAGGGTTTTCTATCTGCAGTCCAAGGGTGGTGGCACATTGAGCTGGTACAATTTTAAAAACCTTGAATGCAGATTTTGAGATGATTAGCACTCACTGGCCCAAGAGAAATTAAATTAAAAACTAAATTATACATACAATCAGGGGTGTTTGAACCAATCCAATAATGACATCGCAAGGTGCCTACTGTACTAAACACATGTCAGTACTCAGGGACAAAAAGTGTTCCAAGTTGTTTTAAAGACCATAAAACATTTCATGGCCAAGATAAAAATTGCTTTTAAAAGTTACTAGTGCTTTGGGGCTAAATGAGTGTAGAAGTCCAGGTTTTATTTGCTATAGCATTTTGTGGGATTCACATGACGGACTGGAGGTGAAATTTTTCTGAACTGGTGCATGGTGGGATGGCCTCAATACACCCTCTGCAAAAACCACTAAAACCAGTGAAAAAACTCCTGTTTCACAGCTAGCATGGCTTTATCTTGCATGTAGCCAACCGGCTGCTCAGTTCAGCTACAACTAGAGACCAAAGTTTTCCGTTTTATGACCTGGAGAAAATTCCGGACTTGCGAGTCTAGAACACGGATTTGGACTTTTTGGAAGAAACCTGCAGGTCCTGCACAAACATGGGATTTTTCCAGTTATTGCCCGAGTTTTGACACAAAAAATAATGGTTCCAATTCATCCTACCACTAATTTTAGTGTCTCAAAAATGCATTAACAATCTCCTGAAATTCTGGACCAAATTATCTTAGTAAGCTCATTATCGCCGATTTCACTCAAATCGCCGGGAAATCTAGTGCAAAATTGGCATACGTCTGTCATAACTGGGGCCTTTATATTGTGTGTGCTTTATTTGTTTGGCGGTTTATAGATTATTTATGTTGTTGTGTGTGTTTTTAATTACGAAAATAAAATGTTTCCCAAGGATGGCATAAATTAAGGGTTGAAATTTTAGAAAACAGAAAAGAAAACGGGAAATAAGTGATTATAAAACGGGGAAACTTGGTCCTTTACTACAAACACTGTAGATGTCTATAACCCAAATAACTTTGTGCAAATTCAGTCATCAATCCCTAGCAATCCCTAGCAAAGCTTGTACTGTACACACATGTCACCAGAACAATTGAATTACCCAGGCCTGGATGATGGAAGGACTTTCTTACAGTGTCATCAATAAATAAGTAAACTATTGAGACTACACCAAGAGGGCCTTTAGTGAAGTAGGAAGCATAATTTTCACCCAGCTCGTGCACTTTCTGGACCAACAAAGCATGAAACTTGGCACAACCTTCCTTGGGGTATGTAAAGCAACTTCAGAAGGGGTGCCCAAAAATGCGACCATAAGAATGACGTCATAGCCACAAGCCCCTTTTTATACATATTTGTAGTAAGTAATGTTAAAATCATTACTTCAATAATCAATCAAGTTTGATATCAAATTAAAGTTGGAGACATGCTAGTTAGTTGTAAAATGATCTAAATATTTGGGACCAGAGGTCAGTTGTGGGGTCATTAAAGGGCACACGATACCATGGCAGGATTGTGGCTGATAACCATAGTTAAGGCTTGGTGACAAAGTGTCAAATATTGGTCACTCCTATGGGTTATGTTGATAAAATTGCTGTGAAAAAGCACCACAACTACTTTACTGCAATAATAATGTCCATGACCACGCCCCTGTTTATTAGTATGGCACACAGTACTCGTAACTTGAGGTTTATGTATAAATTGCCATTTAAATTATACAATTAAAATTCACTTGCGATTATTTCAGATTATTGACTAGACAGTCCAATTTAGGAAACATAATGACTAAAAACTAATTGCAATCATCTATTTCTCCCGAATTGTATTGGGAAAACTTAAGAACCACGTATCAAAATTTACCAAATCAACAGTAGTAGAATATGTATGGGGGGCAAGGTTTTATACAGGGATCAAATATGAAATGGTCGATCGAATGAGCGAAACGTATGTCATCGCCTTTCACGGATTAAAAGGTATCGTTCCCTATCTGGAAGTAGTACTTTGTTATGAGGCAAACATAGGGTTCACGGTCAGAAATGGGTTACAATTTTTAGCTTTACCCATTTGTTATAAATATTACTGGTCTAATGGTATAGGAAGACTAAAATAAATGGTGCACCCATATATGATATTTTGTTGCATAATTAGAATGCAAATGTGACTGGGCTTTGTGAGGTCACTATAACTCTAATTCTATAGTGAACTGTCAAACAAAAAAATACATTGTATCTAGTGTGAACGAATTATGAACCATTTAAAACCAGTTTGGAGCAAAGGGGACAAATTGCTTATACCCGGATGACCCTGTGAACTGATATGTGCTGTAGAACTCTATACCTTAGTTATTCGAACAATTTACAATTTTTGACCCCCCATGTAAAACTGGACGGCCTTATTCCTACATTTCCACAGTGTCGATTTTTGGTTTATTAATTTAGTATTCTTAGTCAATTTGCAGTATATTAACACTAAACTAAAATCCCGAATGTTTTAGATATTGCAGTTTGTGGTACAATTTTTGTGAAAAGCTATTTTTTAAGATGAAGGATGCTGCAGAGATTTATAAACAATGATCAAGACATGGTTAAGTGCCTGTACCAGGTGAGGTGCCGATTTTCCAGCAAGTCTGGTCAGTGGGGACAAGGGGGGAGCTTTTGGAAATAGCTAAAAAAATGTCTTTAACAATCATTTCAAAATGGAGCGTGGAATTCCATCTTTAAATTTGTTCCTTCAAACAACAACAAAAAATAATAAATAAAATAAAACATTTAAAAAACTGAATAAATGGAATATAGTAAAAGAAATCAATTTAAAACAAATTATAACATTTTAAAGGTAATAGCGTTGAGTCCAAGATCTCAAAATGTATTGATACAGATGGGATTTTTAGAGTAAGGGTAATTCAATTAAAATAAAAAATATATGGCCATTTTCACAAACAGTGGGTGTGTAACTTTAGTTTTGACACTTCATTATATGTATCTCACTAATTCAATGAGAATAGAATTCAAAGATATTTTGCTGTTGAACCGATCCTATATAGGGGCTAGCTCAGCTGCTTAACAAACCTCCTTAATTTTTTCTTGGGATGGGGGTGGCCATTATGTGGTCAAAATTGGGCACTTTTGGTTGTACCCCAATACTCTATTTTTTCTCAAACCTGTACTTTTACCTGCAGTGAATTCCCAGTTTTGTTGTATTATTTATTATAGCAAGTGTCCATACCTTAATGCTATTTGTTTCCACATGTCTTTGGCTTCTCATTTCGGAGGACAGGTCGTTGTCAATTCAGCGTTCGGGGGTGACATTTCGTTAAAAAATGATGCCTATTTATAACAAACTGTTTACTCCTAGGAGTAATAAGAATTCCTATGATTTGGTGCATTGCAACAAACTTACCAGTATGACGTGCATTTAGTTGCCAAAAGAAGTTGATCCTTTGCCATCTTTAAGATTTTGTGCGCATTCAGATTCAATGTTAACTTTTCCTGTTAACAGTTGTGTTCCCTTCCGCAACAATGAAACTGATAGTGTAGTGTTTATTTTTTAAGAGATAATGGCCATGTTTTAAACTTCTTTAAAATGTTGTTGTTGAAAAATGCCTTAACATCTTACTTGAATAAAAGTTGTAAAATACACCAAACATATTTCAAATTATACAACAGCATACCTTCCGTTAGCACTGTCACCTCCGAAACACATTGGTACACTTCCGAAAACAGTTATTAAGTTAAACATTCAGCTTTACTGGCTTAATAGAAATCTCTTGCTGGATATATCTGTTGTAGTGATAGAGTGATGTTCATCATGATAGGATGACACTCACCAACGTGCTGGCACAAGTCAACTTTAAAATTTTCCTGAGACTGAAATTTTTTGTCTCGAGATGAACATAATTTTGTTAACAACGGAAAATTGCTGCATTTTTGAATTGGGGCGTACTGTGTTTGACTGGTGATAGTTTTACCTTGGAAAGAAATATATTCAAATGATTAAAAATGATTTTTTTATAACATACAGATTGATAATTTGACTTAATTACAGTGTATTCGTGTTTCTTTGTACTTTTTGTGCATTTGAATAGACCATGCCAGACACATTAACAATGTCTTTGTGACAGTAATGTGCCTGAATTGTTTTGTTGTTTACTAAATTATGATTTCCTTAATTCTACGATAATATAAAAATATTATAAGTTTTACAAACACATGTTGTGCATGTTTTTAGAGAAAAAAACCAATTAATCAGGTTGTTTCGGATGTGACCATTTTGTTAAACATGCGTAATAAACATTATTGCAAGGCCTTAGCTTGTGTGCATTAATTATCAAAGTAACAAGTTTTACACAAACCAAATATTTTTTTGTTATAACGTAATTAGCACACTCTGCAGGGTCTTCCATGCCAAACAAAGAGGTCACCCATACATCTTGAGTTTGCCATGACTTGTCGGGGATAAATTCTAGCTGAGATCCCCAAACAGAAATCATTATATTCCATTCGTTCTCACAGAATGTTATTCAAAGTTTCGCAACTGAGCAAATTCAGTCATTTGCAATTGCAATAACACCAGTATCATTTTAACCAAAATGTAAATCTTAAGCAAATAAATCCAGCAACAGGGTATTTTACCATGGTGTATGTTAATGAGAAAACGAATAACGTTTCAACATTTCCTTTAAAGTTCTCTTGTACTGTGGAAATATTTGAAATTCCCATTTTCAGGGGCACACTGGCAGGGACACTGATGCTGTAGGTCTTAAATAATCATATGTCTTCCTGCATTCCTGTGCAGTAATTTCCTGACCCCATTATTGAAATGATAAATGCCCTAGATCCTCTGTTTGTGATATTATGTTGCTTAATGTTTTGCCCTTACTTTGAGATTGCTCCAATTTTGACTCTTGAGAATTTCTACCTTTATGAAAAGTATGCTGTGCTGTGCATCATGGATTGATACAGGGGCCAAAAAAAAAATGGTGACCATGTGTGAAAAAAGTCCTAATAAATTACCCAAAATTGACAGGAAGGATGCATAATGCATGTACCAGAGACCTCTGTTTCTTGAAGGAGTTTAATTGTAGTAAAGATTGTAATTGATTATCTTAAAGCACATTTGTATTTTTTGTTGTTGCTTGCCTTAATGTTAGATTCTTACATTTCAGTTGACTACAAATGAAAAACTTACTAGTTTTAAGTGCATGGTCTCTGCCAAGTAAATCAGAAATGACTTTGTACTGCATAGCTAGATGGTGCAAAATTGAGCAATACCAAACATTTGGATTTGTAGAAATGCCCCTCATCATGTGACCATACTATGTATTCCATTTTGGGGACACCACCGCTATGGATCCATGTGCTGAAGGGTCTCTAAATGATCTAAATGTATTAATGGCTGTTGTGGCCTCATCATACAGGCAAGAATCTCATTTTTATGCCCTCCTTAACGTTAGGTTCCCCTTAATTCAGGTTGGCATGACTAAAAAAGAAGTCACTATAAAAAAATAACATGAAACGCTAGGTCAAACCATGCAGCTCTTGAAAGAGACTTGATTTTTTTTCATTAGATGAGTATACTTTACACTAAAATAATAGACTTTACATTGTATGATAAAGCTATACATTGTTATTTATAATGCTAAATGGTATTGTCTTTTTGCTCCCCCGTAGATTTTCCACTAACTTTTATTTACAACAGTACAATGGTGAAAATCCCTATCATAACTATAGTAATAACTTGGAATAATAGTCAAACCTTCTTTTTTCAACAAATTACAGTGATAGTTCTGGTAGTATCACTATGAAATATAAGTTCAAAGCTAAATGCTTATTTAATGCTTGAGGGCCATGATCTTTGTAATAATGAGCATGTAGTACTGAACTGCCCGTTTAATATAGACGGAGGAGGAAAAATCCATTTTGAAAACAAATTGCAAATAGTTCAAAAACTTAAGTGTAGTTATCAGATGCAAAAGAATTAAAAATCTACTCAAAAGTACAATCAACACAAAAAATAAAAGAGGGGTTCACAAACCTTTGAGAGGGCAATTCAAATCACATCTTTTTTCCTCTGGTCATACATTCATGCAGAGCATTAAAAACTCTGCCAGCAAAAATAATTCATGCTAGTGGATCCATAGAAAAATTAAAGGGATCAACATTGAAGCTTTAGTTACAGGTAAACATAATCACTTGATCAATGGAAGTAAGCCACGTATCAACAAATGATGAAAGCAGGTAGGTAAGCGCTGGAAATGGAAGTTAGAATTCAGCAAATGTTCTAAAGAATGAATATTTTAATTTTTGTTTGTTGTCAACCCAAAGCTGAATTTGCTCAGTCATAACTTCAACAGGCTGCGTATAACGAATGAACTGATTTTTTTTTTGGTGATCTTGTGACCTTGGAATCAGAAAGCTAGGATGCATGGACAAAAGGAAAAGCAAATCAAGGAGGCGTGAAACTCCCAGTTGGCATGGAATAACCCTGCAGCATCTTTTTTTTGTAACATTGCTAGCAACAACAACATCTTTTAAGAAAACAAAAATGCATGAAATGGTAATCATGGCTATGATTTAAATAAAGGATCCACAAAACTGCGAAATCAGAAATTGAAAAACATATGAAAATAAGTTGGAAATGGAAAAAAGACACCGTAAAATATGACAAATTCTAAGTTCTAATGGCTCTTGCAGAAGAGGAGAATTAATAAACCTTTCTCACTTGTTGTAACAAAATGTTGCCTCCAAAAAATGATATTTTTTTCCAAAATAATGGCCCTCCAAAATTATTTTCACAAATCTGGCCATGCTAAATAGCATCCACAAAAGTTGATTTTTTTTTTATGCCATGTTATGTTTTTAGTTAAACAAAGCTCGAGAAGTGAGCACACCAGTGATTTGTCTTAATTAATTTTATATTAAGCTTGTTCAAGTACATGTTGGCTGCAAACCTCTTTGTAATACAAGTGTCCTGCATGACCTTTTCTTTGGTCAACCTAAGGATTCTTTACTTGTAAACTAGAATGAATAAGCTTTTAAACTGCCAAAATTATACCAGCTTCTGTGTTAGTAATCACCAACGGTCATGAAAAACCAATTGGAACATTCTTTGTCACCTCCGAAAACGACTGTGGTATTTGCAAAGTTCTAAGAAGTTTATACATGAAAAATTCTTTCTTAAAAAGTGTAATTTGTGTCAGGAATAACATTTGAAGAACTTTGCACAAGGAGTCTTATGGGATGTTAATTTTTTACAAACAAATGTTTAGTCCTGCAACATTAGATAAGACGATTATACAGTATATGTCCCTTACACTTTTGTTTGTTGTGAACCTTGCGAAGTCTATTGGTATCTCCTTATAATTAGAAATGATGAATATGTTGTGACAATGCAAAATTAGAGTCGTTGTCAATAATTATCACAAAGCCATGGTAACATCTTTGTCACTCCCGAAAACGTTACAATGTTAACTGTCACTTCAAGAACGCCTGCAGTGTTTAAATATCAACTGTTAAGGATTTACAGATTTTCTGCAATTTGGTTGTCAGGAAGTAACATCATGAAAGGATAGGACAGGGAGCTTGTGGGGATGGCTCATGAAAGCATATTTAAACAATTAAAAATTGTGAGTTGATATGAGATTTTCCATAAACAATTTGCTCTTCCCTCCTAAGTATTACTGAATTCAACCAAGGACTAGTCAAAAAGTAGTTGTGTAAATTTTGAACTACATAACTTTGACTTAATAGTATCTCTTTTGCTGAAAATTAGGTTACAATTTTGGAAAAATGGATTTCACCAAAAAATTGATTTTGCTCAAACTTTACCAATATGCCACAAACATTCCAAATTGCACATATTTGCAAATAGATTAAGCTCCAAAACGTAATAAATTCAAAATTTGTCATTTGTGCGTACTTTTTTAGTGAAAATAAAAATAAAAAGTACTTTTAAATTTTGACCCAAGGGGATTACAAAAGTACACCACTGAGAGGGAAAATGACCATATATAATTAATAAAGTAAAAAATAAGAAATAATGATAGTATACACAAAAAGACGTACACAAGATGATGGTCAAACAAAGAAAAGTTCAATCTAGTGGACGTCTGTCAAAAAAGATTGTAATTTTTGTTCAAAAATTATTGGAAATGTGCATTAATGAACACAACTAACGTGGATAAAAATGAGGATCGGTGTCAGGAGTCTACAGATACCCAGTATGGGGTAGGATCTGGAGGGGACCTGGTAAACAATGAGCCCAAATAACATTTGACTGACAACTTTATTTGATCGAAACTGCCTACAGAAGTACCCAAACAAACTAGAGTTCACAGAATACGCCATTTTAAAACAGGATAATACTTGAAGCAGGCATTTCTTCCCATGTTCAAAACTGTAGAAAACCACGTCCAGGAAATTGCCCACATAATGAATGAAATTATCTAACGAAAAAGACAAAAGAACAAAACAAAAACAAAGAGAAAGAGCAGATTTTGAGAGTTTTCTTGGTGACTGTCAACAGCAGTACGGAACACACTGGCTTGGCCTCCACATAGAATGGCTCTGTGCTGTGGAAAATGATTGGCAACATTCTTGATGGATCTTGTTGACAAAAGTCTTGTACGAAGGCGGTGTATTGCGGTTGTTTGAAAAAGTCTAATCAATCTGAAAGCTGGCAAATGACAAGGACCTGGCGCCGCAACCACCAAGTCTCAGCACTTTATACATGGGCAAAGCTGAACGGAATGCTTTGCAGCTCACAAATACTTTTGATGTATCCTTTTCTAGATTTGGAGACTGTAGATGAGTAACCTTGGTCAAGGCAGTCTAATTATTTCACCACCGAACGGTGTAGTGCTACAGGTTCATTGTCATTCGAAATACAATGAAAAGACGGAGACGATGGCTTTGAGGATTTACTACGTATGTTAAAGACTTTAAGTGCATAAAGGGACATCTGAACAATGATGACAAAAGCCCAACCTTCCAATATGTGATAATTCATTTCTTGCTTATATAGTGCTTGATTGTGATATCGAGAGCAATTCCCTTCACCAAGACTTCCTGCTATACAAGTGTGTTGGGACGCACTAGCACCTGGTTCTTTGAAAGGAACCGTTAGGATTTCAATTCCATGCACTAAAATTGTTTCCTGAAAAATATCAGAGTTTGATTTTGAGACATTGTGGGTTATCAAAAAAGGCTATATGATTAAAGTTCTCCAACTGTCCATCAAAATGCCCAGCTCTTAAAGGCCCTGGTTGGACTGCTAGCTACTATTCAGGATGTGGCAACGCTGAAAGCTATGTAGACCTTGCTACTGGAATATCCAAGGTATAACTGCTGCAGTATGGCTGCGGAAATCCTTTATGTTAGTGAACTGCAAGTGGATCGCCACTCGCCCCAGGTTTTTTTTTGATCTGGACTTTGTGTGGCTCTTGGAATGGAAACAGGGATCCAGTGAAGGGACCCAGAAATCTACTTATAGTTTTTGAATTTTGGGCAATGTATTTGAAGTAGATTCTGGTATCACAAATAAAAATTTCAAGTCCAATCGCAGTCTTGTTTGAACGACAAGTAATTAAAAACTGATTAGTTTTTTAACAGATTTGTTACACATCCGGGCGATTGAAGCTGCAAGAATTATAAAACAAAAAATCAACAAAAGATGAATCAAAGCTGTATCTTTAGGGTGTGAAATTTCCAAATGATAACCGTTGTGGACGTACGTGCCAAAAAGAAATGTTTCAATGTCATCCTCAACGACGAAATGCCATCATTATTAATAATGAACACGATTCTTAAAAAGACAAACTTTTAATTTTTTAGGTTTTTTCTTTTTTTAACTTTCAAAATTTGCAATCTCTGTTTGAAAGAAAACAAAAAAGTAGCGAGGTTGCTGATAGTGCCATTTTGGGGAAATTACGGCAGCAGAGCAGCAGGTCATTTTGTAATATCAACAAAAATTCTATTTGTAAAATTGAATATGCCGTATTGTCCTACATAGTATTTACTTGATATGAAACAAAAAAATTCAAGTGATTTGATGATTTTTATTTGTACAATGTCAATTTGTTTGACATAATACGGAAAAAACGCACCTTAATTGCAGAATGCAAGCCATGTGGTGGAATTGATACCCAAATTTGGTGACCTTAAGGAACTAAATGACCTCTAAAATGAAAGATACCATACTAAAGTATCTTTAAGACAATCTTTATGTTCCAGGGGGGGGCCTTTAATTTTGATACCCAACACATGATAGGTTTTAGAATTTCCATTTTGACATAATAAGCAATATGCAAAAAAGGGGGCGGGGCATATGACGTCATTAATGAGGTCGATTTTTGGGCACCCCTTCTAAGTTTGCTTTGTAAACCCAAAGGAATGTCTGTGCCAATGTTTCATGCTTTTGTCAAAATTGCCGATTGTTTATGGTTATCTACTTACACTATAACAGTTACACAAATCTATTGGGGTTTTTTTTGGGGGGGTGGGACTTCAGGAAAGTGGACCTTTTGGGGTTTTAAAGGGGACCTCCCCCCCCCCCCCCGGTCCTTTTTTTGACTTTTGATGTTAAACATCTCAACACCAAAAATGGACTTATTTTCAAAAGTTTCTCTAAAATTTTGGACCTTTTAGCCAAAAAAGCAGCATAAAGGTGGACCTTTCCTGGCCCCCATAATAAAAATATACGATGGGAACCAAAGCCAATTTTAGGGAGCTAAACTAAATCACAGGGTGGGAATTAGCTGCGAGAGCGCTACAGTATGTAGCAGAAACGCCCCTTTGAACTACTAAGTCAATGATTCTGGCAATACGGTTACTTGCTATGTGGTAAATGCAAAAGTCAATTCATAAAAGTCAAGGTCAGCTAATTTGCATTTACAGGCAAAATTCAGCATTTGGTAGGGCTGTACTTGCATGCATACAAATTCTGTTGTCCTTCCTGCTGGGTGAAAAATTCATCATTAACAAATCGTGAAAACAAGATTTTTTTTTAGTCAGATGAATAAAACATAGGCATGTTATATTTGATGGAGAATTTTTGATTTACATCTACGGAAATAAAACACTGAAATAATTAGTCAAATAGTACAATCTGAAGTAGTAGCTTTCATAACAGGGCATTCACTGAAATTATTACACGTTTACTTTTAGGCCTAGAAAATGCACAAAAAAGTTTGAGGAAAAAAAAAAAATTATTAAACCTATTATTCTGTGGCTGTAATTGAGATTGGAAAGACCCTTATTTTTATTATAAATTTGTATTTCACGAAACATGGTCATCTGCTAACCACTTAGTGTTGAAAAGGGTTGGGAGAGGAAGGGGGAATTCTTGAAACCCTGAAATGAATGAATTAAAGTGAGAATTTCAGTGGGTCAAATCAACTTTCTACTTGTTGCAAAACTTGGCAGTTGTTCTGCAGTGAAAATTTCGAATTTTATTTTGCTTGTGCTTTTGTCCTTGGGAATGAGATGGGAAGGGGGGAGGGGAAGAGGGAGGAGAAATAGCCTTCCAAGCAGAAAATAAAACATGAGGGGGGCAAAATTTCAGCTAAGTTGTGCCTAGGGCTCCATGTAAATTTAATTCGGAGGAAAACATTTGTGGAAGGCAAAGCTTAGTCTCGGTGAATAAAAATTACCCCTTGTATCCCCCCCCCGCCTGGCACTCAAACGGCAGTCTGTTTTTTTAAAACCCGTGACATCTAACCCTAATTTTCTCCCATTTTAACCCCATTTAGTAGAAAACAAGCAATTTCATTAGCAATCGGTCTCTAAATTATAAATTCTACAGCAGGTCTATGTGCAATGCAAAACAAGTAAGTGCTTATAACAATGTTTTATCAACATTATAGCTTATCATCTGGCCAATCTAGATTACGCTCTTCGTTATCAAGAGGTTACACAAATTGCAGAGCTACAGCATTGACCTTTTCATAAAATTACAAATGAACTTGTAATGCACTTGTAATGAGTTGAAGTAACACCCCTCCAAAAACCAGAGCAGTTTCCAGAAAATGTTGAAAAATGAAAATAAAAAATACATCGGTCCTTGGACCGCTTGTGTCGCCTGCCGTCGCAGTTTGTGAATGATAGACCTCACATGACCTTTGACCTTGGTATGTGACCTTTGACCTCAACAAATAGGGGATGCCAAGTTGCACCTGTGACCCAAGTTTGGTTTAAATCCATCGAAGAATGTGGATATTACATAATTACAGGCAAATGTTAACCCTTTTTCACAACAACAGACATCAACAACAACAACAGACATCAACAACAGTGGACAAAGTGATCCGTGTACATGTGTCTTCCTGCCTTAAGGCATGCGACACAAAAACCCAGAGCATTGACAAGGATGCTGTGGTTTACTCCAGTGGCATGGTGTTGAATTGTGCAATTTGAGATTGGAGGTGAAACCACCTATAGACCGTACAAGCAACAAATGATGTGCAAAGTGTTAATTCCCATTGATTTGTTCATTGTAACCCCATCCCCTGCTGACTCCACCACCCATCACCTAATTACCCATTGGATTCTGTGCCTATCAATTACCCGACTACCCCACCCTGCCAACAAACTCCACCACCCCATCGAATACTGACTTTGTCCTTACGACTGCTAATTCCAGCACTGACAAGGGGGTATCATGCGCGACCAAAGAAACACTTGAAAAGGGCATTTTTTCCAATATTGGACACAATACCTAACATATTGGGCAAAAATATGGTATGTACAACAGCTATAAATGCATGTTGAAGCAATGACATCAAATTTTGTGTACCGGTAATGAAAAGTTCCATGTAGGAAGCGAATTCTCACCATACATGACCTGGTTAAATCACTTGACTGTCGGACGCCTTTGGACATGATCATTATGGATTTTTCAAAGGCATTTGACACAGTACCACATAATAGGCTCTTGTATAAACTTCATATGGCATTGTTGGAAACACCCACAAATGGATTACAAATTTTCTCACTAAACGTACTCCAAGGGTTGTTGTCAAGAGAGCATTCAAAGTGGGTTCCAGTAAAATCTGGTGTCCCACAGGGTACAGTTATGGCCCTTTACTATTATTGATCTACTTGAATGATCTCCCTGACAACATCTCATCTGAGGTCCTATTATTCGCAGATGACTGCGTTTTACACTGCCCCATCAAAAATACCGATATCAAACAATTACAGACTGATTTAGACACCCTTACACAATGGCAGAACACATGGCAAATGCATTTTAATGCTAACAAATGCTTTATATCCCATGCCATAAAGGTAGCATTACATCAGTATACCCTAGGGCAGTCAGTCCTTCAGGAATTAAGATCACATTCCTATCTAGGTGTTAGTATTTCTTATGATTTGAAATGGGCTGACCATATTAATACCATCACTTCCAAAGCCAACAGAGTACTGGGTGTTATTCGCAGTAACTTTCGTTCATGTCCTACTGAACTCAAATCCACAGCATACAATCACTGGTTCGTTCACATCTCGAATATACAGGAACAGTCTGGGACCCTTACACTGCTGTCCTAACTCAGAAACTGGATGCTGTGCAACGCTGTGCTGCAAGATCTGCATGTAGGGACTATAGCCCATAGAGTAGGGTCATTCCATGCCATTTCAACAGGCCGTGTTGCCATGGGTCACAGATTTTGCTCAAACTTGGTGGATAGGTTCACCTAATGGTAGTTTAGAAGAGGTCAAAATTAAAAAATTCAAATTCACTTGCATTGCGGAGTTACAGAAGTTCAAAGTTTGTTGGTCTTTGTAGAAAATGGCCAATTAAAGTGAACAAGAATGTGAAGTGCCACATGTTATTATCAATGTAAAAAAAAATCAAATTCAAACAACCCCCCTTGACGGGACAGACCCCCCACCCAATATGGCTCCAGCCGGAAACTGGCCTAAAAATGGCCTCCAATCAAGGGGCAAAATTTCAGTGTGGCCGAGGTGATACAATTTTCTAATCTTTTGCATATGAAAGAGATGACCTTAATGTTTCTTAAGAAGAAAAAAAATAATGTGTATTTGATGTTTACTTGGAAATTCATTACAATCAAATGCGCATAATATTACGACATGGCCTAAGATTGGCATTTCCTTTTTTTATGATTGACCATCTTCAGCCACATCCCATATGATTACAATTGTGCTTAATTTTGATGTTGTTCCAAGTATGGCTGCTCTTGTGCGACTCATTTCTGGATTGGAACAAATTGAAGGCATCTTCTAGATTTTTAAGGGGGGGCAAAAATGGCTACAGTTTGGTAGATCAGTGTCATCCATGCCAATTCAACAAGGCATAAAATGCCAGCATGCCACTGATTTCTTACAAATTCATTTTGTTGGTACCTGTCATCACCGGGGGGGGGGCACTCAACTTTTTTCAGGTAGGGATGTGCGACCCCGATTTCTGAACTTGGGGGGCTTGCAAACTGACTTTGTCTCCGAAAGTAGGGCTTGGGAACTGAAATTTTGAGAAATTTGCAGGCTTGGGAGCTGAAAATTGGCTAAATTTTTTGGCTTCTGGGCCAAAAATTTTCCCAAAAAGGGACTTTAAGACCTGAATTATGCTTTAAAGAGGGTCTTGTGAACTGCTGGAGAGATGCAAAATTGGGGTCTTAGGGCCACACATAACCAGATCATCGCAACACAAAGAGGTGTTGTTGCAGAGTTATGGCTTGTTTTGCATAAGTTTTAATGTGCAACATTCATGTAGATATTGATATGGCTGAAGATGGTTAATCGAGCAGAGGGAAAGTAAAATAGTATGCTAATATTAGGCCATGCTGTAATTTTATGTGCATTTTTTATTGCAATTAATTTCCAGGTAAACCTCAAATACACATGATTTTTTTTCTTCTTAAGAAACATTAAAGTATCCTCGGCCACACTGCAATTTTGCCCCTTGATTGGAGGCCATTTTTAGGCCAGTTTCCGGCTGGACCCATATTGGGGGGTCTGTCCCGTCAAGGGGACATTTGATTTTTTTTTACATGTGGTCAAACACTGCCTTTACACAGCATTCATGAAAATTGGATGGAAATTTATGACAGCACATGCCTTTGAAAATCGCAAAAATGGTTGCAACACAACTTGAGGGGCCATTTTTGAACCCCCGTAATATTAAATCTGGATAAATGGTATGATTTATTTTCCCATAAACCCTTTCTATATCAAAAGGTAAATGCACACAGCAAAAATGAAGGTCTAAATCCATGCATTTTTTAAAATATGGAGCTTCAAAGATGGCACTTCACATTCTTGTTCACTTTAATTGGCCATTTTCTACAAAGACCAACAAACTTTGAACTTCTGTAACTCCACAATGCAAGTTAATTTGAATTTTTAATTTTGACCTCTTCTAAACTACCATTAGGTGAACCTATCCACCAAGTTTAAGCAAAATCTGTGACCCATGGCAACACGGCCTGTTGAAATGGCATGGAATGACCCAGTAGTGTCTCGAATATGCTTTATAAAACTTTAATGGGACACTTCACAGTTGAGAAGGAAAGCAGCCATGACTATGAAGCATAAAATAGTCAACGGTCAGGTTGCCATACCAGCGTCAGAGTTTTTGATACTCAGTCAAACGCCCATCTTGTCATACCAACTCCAAATCCTTCATAAGACCACAAGCCACGTACCATATCCGAATGGAACTGTGTTCCTGAAACCCTCGTCAATATCAACACAACTGAAGCATTTGGAGAAGAAATAACCAAGTATCTAAGAAACCAACCCTCCAGCATCTAACTAACGTCTTGCACACTCACTAACCTCTGCGTTGGACCTCTACTGATGAGGAGTTGCAGAGTATTTCCGTCAAAGTCAAAGACAGACACATGTATGGACACACATACAAGGACACACACATACAAGGACGCACACACAAATCGCGGTCTTGGCCTAGGGCTTTCCGATTTCATCGGACGACTTAAAAATCCAACCATATACTACTGAAGGTAGTGTGTTGTTTAAAATTATCACTCATAAAATGCACTCACTTGTGGTTAACACGTGTAATAAATTTACGGCTTGGATTCACAGCCTTCATCTGTTACTTACCTGCTTGCTAATAACTGTTTGATTACTGCACGTTTGATAGTGCAGTAGAGCTTTTATCACCTCAGCTGCATTTTACAATGTAATGTTCCCTGCATAAAAAAAAAACGAGGCATCATTACCAATAATTCTGGCCCGGGTCATAATGTGGACAGAACAAACATGCACATTGATGGCTGCGTGTACTACGTCTCACGCCGCTACGTATTTCTTGCTAAGCATAACTCCATATGCTTAAATGTTGTCATTAATCAGATGTGGAGTTTGCAAAACCACATGGAATACCTTTCCCCTGTACCAGCATGAGCAGGGCCATTTGAAAGAGCCACTTTCAGACGCAGACGAACAAAATAAACCAAAGCCAATTCATAATCGAGTTGATATACATTGCGAGTCAAAAAAAAACCCCTACATTCATCACTAAAAATAAATTAAAACTAGTTAATTGTTTTTTGCTCAAATGTTTGCCTTATTGGTTATAAAGAAGGATTAAACAGTCTTCAGACAACGTGTCTTTTGGTGTCATTTGGACTTTTGAGAAAGAAGTTACGCCTATTTTGCTGAGACACTTTCAAACTCCTGTTTCCATTTTGAGCAACCAAGGATGCATCGCTTACATAAGGTAACATGTGTCTTCAGCCTTGATTTGAGTTACAAAACTTTAACACCAATTATTGTTGAACAATAGAAGGTTGGATAGTAATTGAAGATTATCAAAATAATATCCCAGAGATTAAAAAGAAAATGCTAAGTAAAAAAATGTTCAATTTCCTGAAGAAGAAATTCAAGATAAAGCTGGTGTAAGACTAGTTCTGGTAACCCAAACGCAGAGGTCACATATCTTTTAACACTACTCGTTATCATCTACTGACCTCTAGTTTTGGTACTTCAGATTCGGCAATGTACATTTTACGAGAACAGGCTAAATTTGTGAAAGTGAACTCCTTTTTCCGTTTCAGCTAAAAACTGACCAAATTCATAAGCTTATAAAATTCGATTCTAGGCGCTGCTCTAGACCCTCATCCATCACTCTGCATCATGAATTGTTATATTTCCTTTCCTTCAGATAAGAGAAAATTCAAGGGAAAAATGACACTCCGATCTACTCGATGGACGTTGTTGATGTACTATTTGGAGGAATGCGTATCGACGGGAAGTAGGTAGCTAGATCTATCCCAGGCATATGACTCGAAAAAGAAAGGCTCATTTGTTTTTGGAGTGATTGAACATGTATGGTGTTCGTATTTCATTATTGCAACGGTATCTTTACCAGTTTACAAAAATGGGCATCGCCATATAGCGCAATGTTTTTTGGAAATTGTATCTATCATTGCTAATTAAATAAACAAAAGTTACAGTGCCTCACTGACACTGTGATAAAAACAGTGGCATAAATGACCTTACAATGGGGTGGGGGTGGGGTTAGGGGGAAGGAGCAGAAGGGTGGGGTGTCAAAGAATTTTCTGAGGGGAACCAAATGTGTTACTACCGCGCGTTCACAATGTCCTGGCTCGACAACCGCCGCAGAACACGTTCGAAGTTGAGTTCAACACTACAAACAATACCCTACATACTCGTAAGTTTGTCACATGTATGACCCGGATATGATCAGGTTTGACCTTATAACCCCACATGCTTTATAGTTTGGAGTTCGGACGAAAAAGGATTCGCCTTGTCCCCAAAATAGTCCAAAATCGTCATTTTAAGTGGTTTGAAGCCTTGAAAACTGCAACATAGGACGAGAAGTAGGTGAGATTATTCGTATCATAGAAATTTGCAGGTACTTGCTAGGTATTGTAAATAGAGGACGGAACTACTGGTTTTATTATCCGTTATATCCCGCAATAGTTTCGTTCTGAACTAGAGGGCCGTTCATTTACTAATGTACAGTGTTTAAGATAATGGCGACCTCTGGTTTCAGTTACTGGAACTGTTGTAAGTAAGACCAAGTTACTTTGTGGTTCAAGCAAGATTTCATGGTATTACCCTACAACGAACTTGGGAGCAAAGTGAAACATAGAACGTTTTGGATTCTGCTTGCAAAACAGCAGTGCGATAAATGATTTTAAGTTTAATTCCAGTTTATTTACAGAAAACTTCAGCTTTATTCTCTTGCAATTTATTGACGCTGATTATACTGGTATTTGTGCCAAAATAATTACCTTAGAGATGTAAAACTAAATCTCTGAGCAGTTTCATTCTGTTTCATACTGAGACATTGATATGGAGTGATTTTCATAACTGACTCTTTTGATTGAACAATGGTACTTTAAATTTTTTGGAAGATATTTTAACTTATAATTATGTTACAAAATAAGACCATTTTAAATTTTCAAACTAATATGTTTTTTGTCGAGAAAAAATCGATACAATCTGAAATTGATGTGTGAATTGTCTTTGCTATAATGTGTTTATGGTATAACGTTGGTGTCAGTCCCTCTTCCGCATTTAAATGGCTTACAATCGCCCAACTTAATTTTTTAGGTCTCTCTCAAATTGACAGTTCTGACAAAGCCCGAAAGACAACAAATAAAAATCTTCTATAGCCTGTTTATCTCTGAAAACAACCAAGAAACTTTTTGGAAGCAAAAATAACGTTTAACCTTTAAGAAAAATCTTTCCTCGAATGTAGGGTTTTTATGGACTCACACTGTATGTTCCTTAGATAATAAATTACCTTTGAAATAGTTACTCCTCAAAAATTTGTCTAAAAACAGTAGAAATCCAATCATTTTCGGTAGAAACAACCTTCTTGCAGAGTGATTGTAGTTGCAATAGTCTTCAAATTTTTAATTTCTAATTCTTTAAGTTTTTTTTCCCATATGTCATCGCATGTTATATAGGATTTGACAGTGTGGTTTGATAGTGACAACAGGATCTACGTACATTAAGGATTTGAGATCGACAAAGTTGCGGTAGGTAACAGGGAAAGGCATCGCCTGTGTTTTGCATAACTTCCACATCTGTTAATGACAACAAATGTTAAAGACATATGTGGAGTTAGGCTTAGCAGAACTAATAGCCGTCTATGTGCAACATGGTGATGTGCCGTTTTGACACGACATGGATTAACCGACCGGCGTAATTCTAAAATGTCCAAGAAATTATGGGGAAAGAATTTTGTATTTTCTGCTGGCCCACCACCGATGAAGTGAGCAGCCTCAACGCCGACAGAATCAACTGCTGCGCGCTAGGGTTGCAAAGGGGTGGAAAGTTTCCGGTAATTTTGGAAACTTTCCCGGAAACTTTCCGGGAATTTTGAAGGGCCCTGAATATTTTTTGGGAATTTTCGGGAATTTTTTTTGTTTTTCGGGAATTTTCATTTTGGCATTTATTAAGTTCAACATTTTAAAAACATTTCTCCCCATGAAAAAAATAAAAACCATTTTTTGTAGGGCCTTCCTTTCAATTATGTACTGTTTTGTGCTAAAAAGAATTGACATTACGCTAAGGCAATTATTAAAGGTGATCGAGTCAGGGCACTCGCTAAAAAATTAGCCAAAAATTGTCGGGGTCAAACTGCGCATTCCCAAGTTCACTAACTCAAAATGTTTGTATAATACAGTCTTGTTCTGTGGGACTCTACTTAACATAGTAAATACATTTTTGTGTTAGGGACCTTGAATTTGCATTTTTGAGGGGGCGATTTGGGCCCTTTCTTCTCCATAGACACTGTACAAATGGTCAGTTCATTTGGGGGGGCTGGCAGGTGGTTCGGCTTCTGGCGGGGGGCTTGTTGCCCCCCCTCATGGCTGAATTTCCACTGAAATTTTCCATGCTTGGTACAGAAGCAGTTTTTTTTTTCAAAAACATTTAAGTAAAGTTACTTTTGAAGATAAGTTCTCACTTATCTAAGGTTAACTCAAGGTGGGTGCATATGGTTAAAAGGATACAGTAGGACAGCGTTCAAGTTTTGACTTACGTTTAGCGGACACGGGTGTTGAAAAAATATTTAGGGTTGAAAAACAGTCAAAAATTCTTGATACGTTAATGTTTCTAAGGGTAAATGTCATATATTTTCAGATTTGCACTTAAAAACCCCATATTTTCACTTGATTTGAGAACAGAAAATTCAGTTTTTGGCCAATTTTAGCCAAAAATGGCCATTGCGGGTGAAAAAAATTTTTTGACTTGTAATTCTCCTGTGAGTGTATGAACATGAAAAACAACCTAAGTCGTGACTAAATTCTTAATGCTAATCATGTGACAGGGGTACAAATATTCAAATCATTAATGGATCAATCTTTTCTTTATTTTGTAACAGGGTTAGAAAGCGGCAGTCAGGGTGACACTTGATATGGGAAAAAATCCAATTTTCGCCCAATTTTGTGATTGAAAAAGACATAACTCCTCAATGGTAGGAGCTATGGTGATGATCTTGTGTCTTTTTGTTCAGTATTTCCATAGCTAAATAGTGATATAAAACTTGAATAGTTTGAATGTGCTGAAAAATAAATAAAGTAGGGTAAAGTCCTATTTTCGGTCACTTCCTATTTGCGGTCACTTCGGCGACCCGACCGTTAATCAGCTGAATGCTTGACGTCACAAAATTTCATCGGTTTGATTTTTCGCCGTATCGTTTGCGTACATCATGCCCGACTGTTCGGCGAAGGTAGGTAAGTTGAAAAAATCGTCTGATAAATCTCAAAATAATAATTTACCAATTAACGATCAACACTTCCCTACAAGCAAAATTACGATATTGCGCAGGTAGACGCTTAAGTTGATATGGGTTAGGGGGATGATGTGCATACCGGTTTGAGTTGTAATGGGTATCGTAGACCCACATACATGCGATGATGGATGTATGATGTGAATACAACTCTCAATCACACTGGTCATATGGAAACGGGGTGTCCGAAAATAGGCGTGGGCGATTTCCCCAATACTCCTATTTTCGGTCAGAGGCGCCGTCTACATATAATTTAAGTCTTATGAACCCACCGGTGTTGTATTTTTTTTTAATTCTAATAAGTAGTGAGTGGGGGATTGTAAAAATTACAAAATATGTATTCCAAAAACAACAATTTAAGCCCTAGTGATGGGCGGTTAATTCAGTTTTCCCCAAGTATTTAACCACTGTGGAATCGAGGACAAGGAAAATTGCACAAGATTGAACACTTAAGTCTGACTTTGTGAATTTGTGCCAATTTCATTCACAAGACTACATATTTTTCTTTAAACTTATTACTAAAATTTCTGTCGTCCGGCTATAGCATGTGGTTCATTGTGCTTGACTTGTTCTGGAGCTGATGTTTTGGCACATGGGTGGGGAGCAAAAGTCAGAGGGTTTGTAAAGGGTTCATGTAAAGGTCAATTCATTTAGAAATGTCTTAGAACCATCAAATTTGGCCCCAAAAGGACGCTGACCTGAGCACAAAGCAATGCTGGGTTTGGTTGGGGTAAAGGGTCATATACAAAGGTTAAAGGGCACACGAGTGAATAATGTTTGTAAAACAATTCTAGGCGGACATTAAAAAAATTGTAAGATTCTCGTAGACCTCCCCCCCATTGGATAATGTCATTTTTTCACTGTTCATGCCCGTTTCATGTTTTCTACATGTTGTAATAAAATTTTCCTAATCTTATTGTTCTACTTAATCTTCTATTTCGGTCGGGCTGCAGTCCAAGCCAAGCAAGCAAGATGGTTATTACTGCTTTTAAATTACAGGTATTACGGCAGGTGTTATTTTTTCTTGGATAAACCATACACATGCCTGGGCGAGAGAGTGTACTCAACAAGTGTAAGTGGTTGGACTTGGTGCATGACTTGATCCGTTGCAAAGGGGGGTTTATGTTCAAATTTGTCCGAGAATTAAATCCATCGTCTCGTAGTATTAGATAACACACATATTAAAAATTCCATGACTCTATTTCTTTCATTTTTATTTGGCAAGCAATGAATTGCACATAAAAGCGGCACAAATACATTACAAATGAAAATCCATTACATGTACAATGATAAATAGCTCTAACATTTTGAGTTATTGAAACAAATAAAGATAGCCCAAGAAACTTAAGAAAAATTAAACTTATCCCTGAAGTGCTGCATACAGGGTTAATGCAACAAAATAACACATGATTTATATTGTGAAATAAAATGGGCAAATGTCAGGACCGGCTAGGGAACCAATGAAATGGCTTATTCATGTTATCTTGAATGTTGATGGTCACAAACCATTTTCTTGAGTTATACTAATACTGATTTGATTTCAAATAATTTATGCTGATAATCTTCTTGATTCAAATTTAGGCTGATAATCTTTCTTTTATATTTTACCTCTATGCAACATCGTTCGGAGCATTCGTCCAATTGCATCACATCATGGATGGATTAAAAGAAACATATGCTTCTAGATGCACCAAAGCCAAAGTTCTGGTTCATAATTGATGAGAGAAATCTACAACAAGTAAATGTATAAACTGTATATAATCTGTTGGGTTTTAAACCAAGTTATGACACAAGATGAACAATCTCTATGAAGAAATGACTTTTCTAACAAAACAAACAAAAGCAAAATCAAACACGGTGAACAGGTAAGGTCGGGGATGTGAGTGATCACAATAAAAAAATATGAGAAACAGGCTATGAAAAGTCAAGAACATTGTAATATTTAAAAGGTAATAATTTTGTTCAGAGCTGTGCTATAAAAAACAAAAAGATCGATATCAGATGTTTTTCTGTATTTTACAATCCTGTTATAATTCGGACATTAAAGTCGGACTCAGAGGATTTCGAAATATTATTTTTGTGTAATAATGAAAAATAGTCAACTAGACTAAAGATAGTAACATAAAATGCACAATCAGAAATTGAGACGAAATCGGATTTCGTTTTGATGCCCAAGTCAACATGTTGTAGTTTAACGTCCCCATAGAACTGTGTATAACAAAAATTCCGGATCCGGGAATTTTATAACAAAGGTGTGATTTTCTATGAAGGAATTCGATTTAAGCCGATTAATTCACACAGTGATTAGTATATGGACAAGCATTATGTACATGCAAAAAAAATACATTTTTTTTGGAAATTGAGGGAGCCCAACAAAATTATCTGAGTCAGCCTTTAAGGAGTAGGTAGAGATAACAATAGTGTATTACTATATGTGCTATTAGTTCTTTAATCCCTTTCCTCTCCATGAACTGACCACGTAAAATTAAAGAGTATATATAAGGTCACTTAATACACATAGGTTGTGTATTTGTCCTTAATTTTGAAGCATGATTATATTACTGATAGAAACGGTTAAGTTTTAGTGTATTACGGTATTTAAAACTGGTTTTACATTGTGATAAATATCTCATTTTATGACGTTCGTTTCCGATCTTTTTATAATAATTAAACCAAATGCTACCTCTAAATTAGAAATATTGAAGTACTCTTTGTAAAATTATATTTTTGTTTGATCAGTACATGTTATTCAGGTGTTACAATAAATTTATACAAGTATAATTATTGTTTTGAAAAAATTTTTTTTTTTCTCATATTGTGATCTCTAACACAAATGTACATTGTGGTGTTTGATATAATTTTTTTTAAAGCATTTGATTTTGATTTAATGGTTCACAATCCCAGTTAAATATGGGTGTCGATCTTGGTAGAGGTCTTACCTAGCTAAGGGATAAACAGCCATTTCATTCGACCCAAAACATTTTAATTTAAAAAAAAAAATAAAGGTTATAAGGTTCTGATACATGTATGAAGAAACTGTAGAAAACAAATTAGTTTTACTCAAGTCATGACACTCTCAACTCCTCACATTGATGTGGTTGCAAAAATATTAAATTTATTGATAAAATGGCTGATAATCCCTTTAAGAAAAGTCAATCTCCATATATTTTTTAAATATTGATTTGTAACCAACTCAAAACTGGTATTAAATTGAAACAAAAACAAATGGATGGAATGTTCTGAATAAAATCCTCAAAGAAAAAAAAATGCAAAAAACAAAAATACTTCTACTGATTTTATTCATTGTGCTTTGTATTTGATCCACATCTACCTGGTAGGTCTTTGCAGATCATCAATGAACAGCGGGAGTGAGCCACCAACTGTATTTACTGAGGCCAGAAGAAAAGAAAAGCGATCTGGTTGCCTATTGCATGACAAGGACCAAAAATAGGTTAGTCATTCATATCATATATTTTTTCTGCCTCTTCACAAAACGTGTACCACCAACAAAAAAAAAAAAAAATAAACAGACGATAAAACCTTAATTATATAGATAACCATGCGAATATGTAAAAGAGGAACTATTTCTGTGTATACAAATGATAAAGAGAAACTATGGTAAAAAATAAATCATATTTACTATATAGGTGATACAGCTAGTTGTTTTTTGGTATGCACATGGTGAAGAGACGAGGACACTAGCTAAACGCAAGGCGTGAGGAGGTCGCAGTGCCCTCCACAAAATAAGGTTATGGCAAAAACAGGAAAGAAAGAGAAATGTGCAGAAAATCTTGAATGATAGATGGGTGGGTTACTCCATTTGAGAGGGGGTGTTAATCCATGACCAGAAGGTGCAAAGGATGTTTACCAACAAGGTACGAGTGATCGAACGCAGATCACTGTCTATAGTTGGTATCGGTGCAGATGTTTTTTTACTTACAAACTATATTATTCCACCATGTGTTAGACTGCATTATGATCGCGCATGGTAATTTCCCGTATCAGAGCTCCCTTCCCCGATTAACTAATATTATATAAGATCTTCCAAGAAAAGCAAGTCCAGTTATTCCAGTCGTGAAGGGCCTTGTATGACGTAAGAACACCTCCAACACCCGAACTTAAGTATGCCGTATGGAAACATCTGTATCCAGCTGCACTGTAAGGATTAAAGGCTACAAAAAAAAAACACACTAAAGATTATATTGATGATCAAACATTTTATAAATTATGGTTTAAAGTGAGTGGTAGAGAAAGTACAAGGCTGCATAAAATAATATTACAACTATTTTGCTATTCCAGGGATTTTTGACGTGGGGTAAGAAACAAAGCTTCAAATGTAACTGAAGGGCCTTTAAAAACACAAAGTCCAAGGAAAAAACCTACTCCCATTTTATTATCACCATCTACGTTGAGCGGGGAAAGTAAATTAAATGAAAAAAGTGTTACGGTACCCTACTCCATTCTATTTACACTAGTACAACTTCACTATTTATGTTGGTACTCAACAACTTGGAAAGTAAAGAAATGAAAAAGTTATAGGTACCAGCCTGCTGTCCGACTTATCTTTCATGTTATCATTCATTATCGCTACCTGATTTTTCCAGTCGGCCCTTTTCCTATGATACAAGAGCGAAAGAGGAAAATTTAATTTAAAACTTATAATTTTAAAACACTGTAAGAACATTATCGTATAATACAAAACAAATTGAACAGCAAGAATGTTTGGGTTATTACAGCGATGCCAGGCCCAGTCTAGGGTTTTTCCCGGAATTCCGGTTTTTTTTTTTTAAATCTAGGGCCCTACAGGAAAAAGAATCAGGTTGTTCCGGTTATATGTTTTTGAAGGATTAAGATATGCAGAAAACCGCGAAATCAAGGGTTCAGTTGAGGATTTGTGTAGAAGTAAAAAGTAGCGATTGAAACGCCGACTAGTCTAAATTAGTAGTACGATTTGAACGTATTAATTTTTTCCTTTTTCGAGCATTAAAGTTGCTAAAAAACGGCTGAATACGGTTTCTGAATATATCAAGCGGACTTTTAAAAAAAAAAGAAAATAGGTCGAAAAAAGTGAAATAATTTGCCCAGAAAAGTCCTAATAGATTGGAACCAATAAAGTTGACATGTACATAATAATCCCACCTTTTGACTGAGATTTTTCTTCAAAAGGCCCAGGAAACATCACAAACTGGAAGCAAAATCAAGTGATTAAAACCCCGACTTAATTACATTCCCGCCGATTTTCACTGATACCAGCATTTTGATTTTGTGCTTTCCATTGATAGCCCATTGTCATTCAAGAGACAGAGTGTTATTATTGTGTGTAAGAGACTGTTTGTGATTAACGATCGCGGCAGTGTATTCAACAATACAAGTAGGGAAAAGGGAATTTTTTTAATTTTTTTATTATTTTTATTTCTACACTTTAAATATCTTTGGTTTCTTACATATTTATGCAGTTGGTTGAAATAGTAAACTGACCTCGTTTTTAAAGAGTTAGTAATACTCTTCTGACGTATTTTCTGATAAAAAAATCCATCATATCATGAAGAAAATTCAATCTTTTCCAGATTTAAAAAGGATTAGTAGTAAGTAATTTTGAGAATCGCCATGACTTACCTCGCTTAACCGGAGGCGATGCAGCGGCAGCATCTTCGTCCTCGGACCAGCTAGCTATGTTGGGATTCTCGTAATGGAATCGAACATATCAGAGTTTTTATACATTCTTCACCGAAACCAAAAAAACAATCTTCCGCTAAAGTCATCGCATTTGTCCACTTCATGTTTAAAACGTAAAATAGCTGCCAGCTGGCCAAAGGAAACACATAACGGAAGAGTGCAGCAGGCGAAAGGTAAAACACAAATATTGTGCATGTACCGGGGCATGTACCATCGACCATGGGAATACCATAGTGAGCATGTGAGGGTCAATGGTTGGTGTGGTTGTGAGTGTTAAGAAAAGTCAATCTTTTAATATTTAGAAAAGAAAAAGGCATTGAGTTGAGTATTGAAAAAAGTACCCAAGTATTGTTTAATCTGGGGATTTAACTGATTATTTTAGTCATTTGTATGCTACGATCGTTGAGACCAAAAATTTAATGAAGTCGTTAAAATGTAAGTGACCGAAAATAGGAACGGTGACCGAAAACTAATACGCTAACTGCGACCGAAAATAGGAGATGCCAATACCGCATTGTTGCTTAAGCATCGAATAGAAAACAAGTGACTGTTGTTTGGTAATTAACAGGGTTTATAGTTTCGAGGATTGGTTACTGACGTCACACCCCCCCTTGTTCATGTTGGAATTTATTCAGTCTCTTTTGGTTTAACAGGAGAGCTGTTTGTTTCTTAAGTGACCGACAATAGGGACTTTACCCTAGGAATAGGGACCCCTACCCCTACATTTCGGAGGGCGTTTGAAAAAAAATAAAAGGCCTCGCAAAAAAAATAAGTCCTTCAAAACTGTGAGGGTTTAAGGCTAAACAATATAAACTGCTATAGCCAAGACCTCCGTCTAGAGCAAGTTTATATCTGTTTAGCCCTGTGAGGAGTCCAGTTTTTGAAGATTATTTTTTTTGCGAGCGATTGTGCTCAAAATTTGAGGACTTCGGGTAGTCTGGCCTGTACAGGGCTATGGGAAAATTTTTCAAGTTATAATTATGCTATTTTTATTTCAGATTCAGTTTCTAAACCAAAATTTCACCTAGAAAATGGTATTTTAAGGCATGAGTATCTTGTTCCCTTTAAGTTTCCACCCTTCTGTCCACCCAAAACGTAAGTCAAAGGTTGAACGCTGTCCTAACAAGACAAGTGAGTGATAGAATAGCAAAACAAATTGACCAAAATCATGTATGTTTTGTAAAGAGTTGATGGTTATGTTCTTTTTAAACATGCTTGTTTGCCATTTAGTTCTCTGTAGCATTTCACTGGTTGTACCTGTAGCATATTATCCTTAAAATGAACCAAACGGACCTATAATTATAGTTTGTATCAATTCCAAAGATTGTTTTGAAGAAAATTCCCGAAAGTTTCCTAAAATTCCAATAAATTCCCGTTAATTCCAAAATTTCCATGAAATTTTCCGTCTGAAAATTCCGGGGATTTTGCAAACACTAGACACGGCCCCGTTGGAAAAGTTGAAATGTGGTGGCGAAGAATTGAATTCATCTTAAAGGTGATGTTCCGGTTATTGTATTTGTGTTCTACTTGATATGAGAGAGCCTGGCACTTGCAAATTACACACAATCAAGTTCCGTGGGACGGTGGGAACCGAACTTGCGGTTTTGATGGTAGACGCAATGAAGCATGTTGCATCATAGCCCTATTCAATACTGTTAAATATTGATGGTTTAACCACTAAAAACCTGTTGTTTTTTTTGTTTATTTGGGATGAAATCCGATTTGAGGGCTCCAAATTCAGGACGATGATGATAAAAATTATGAGCCATGTCATCTGATATCAAATCGGTACTACTTCCGGGTAAATTGGAGGGTCCCAAAGACGATCGGAGAACACGCACCTAGCTTAACAAGACCATGATTAAATAAGACCAGGCCCAAGGTGAAGTATTGACCTGCCCGGCCCCAACATACCAAACAGGGACATGATACGAACCAAGAAAACACTTAAGTCTAAATTTGTTTCTAAATTAAAAAAGCAAAAAAGTCCTGGGCTGCTTCTGTTTTTTCCCCCGTTATGCAGCCTGAAGGGCACATAGTTAGAGTATGGCTAAGAAATTAGTTCACACCACCAACCTCCACTCCAGTAGATGGTCTTTCCAAAGCAGAATGCTTTGCTAATATTAAACATCACATAAATGAAGTTATGCAAGGCTTCAAGGCCATGATGAAGGCGAGTGAACAAGTTAATCTGTACATACATGATAGCATACACATCGATAAAATTATATCATTCATGGACTGTTGGCATGTATGGCCATCGATAAAATCAAACAGAATAATGGTTCAATGATTGGATCCAAACCCATAATAAACCTTTCCCGTTACAAATAGATCTACAAATTTCCCTCCACTTTCGAGGAAAAACTATGCATAGCGGCAGGGGCAAACGTCCATTTTTGGCCAGGGGAAGCCACAGGGGCGACACCGTTGGGTGACCTCACTAAGTCATGATGTCTGACTCTGGTGGTGAAGTGAATGGCCGCGCCGCGGTTGCTTTTGTTTACGTTTCAGCTTACGTGTACACCAGGGGGCGCAGAGATACAAGCCCTGTGACACAGGGCGGTGGGCGGCCAAGCCTTCATTCATTATAGCAATCCACAAAAATGTCAAAAGAAATTTACAGCAATACTGAGTGCAAACCACAAACCAATGTTGCGTTTGCTTGATTGTGGTTCGGTCAGGGATGTTCCCATGACCACATACGACTCGTCATTCGTTCGTTATTTATACAAAAAAATTCAGAAATACCCTTCCCCGTGGAGTTGATTCTCACTCCAACAGTTTTGGAATAAGAAAATATTCCTTGACAAATATAAAAATCAGAATTTTTCGTTAAGATTTTCGCGATTTTACGTGTTTGTTATTTTTAAACAATAGCGACCCGTCTGAAATTTTGATTTCTTGGCCGCCCTCCCCTGCTGTGACACGAGCTATGTGATTGGATCGATCTCTCACAAAGACGCAGAAACTCTGCGTGTTAGCGCAGTTTAGTTGAATTACAACAAAACTGCGCTGTAACTTGCGGTTGATTGTGCGAAAGTCAATCAATCCAAAAAAACTTTATTTCAAATTTATTTGGTCGGTCATTGAACATGTGATTTATTTTATTTTATTTATTATTTAGCAGCATATATAAGGGTATAGCCTATCAGTTAAAAAAAACTGCATCCACTAGGGCCCTGTGAACAAACAATTGTTCAAACAGCAAATGACATGGCAATGTTATATAAAATACAGATCACATTAAATATACAAAAATCTTAGAACCAAAATCCTATACACACAGAGGTTGGGTTGAAATATTAATTACAGAATTATCTAAAAAACACACAAAAGACATATCACTCAAGATTCAAAAAGGGCAAATTATAGGGACACACAGACTACGATGCAGACATATACTGCCAACACAAATAAATAAAAGATTAAAAAACAACAAACAACAACAGAGTATCGGAATTCGAAAACATTGGACACACATATTTAATGAAAATGCTTTTTTAAATGCACTTAAGTTGAATTTGCTCTGCTGCTGGTCATTTTAAGTTGTTCACCCAGGGTCCAAAGATACTGGAAGTAGGTACGTTACCAGTGTTGATTATTGGGATGATCGGACGAAACATAGAGCGCACCATTGTTTTGGACTGGGTTGTACCAATTAGAATGTGATGGCACAGTGCAGCGTCAGAACGATACTCAGGGAGCCAAGTTGTTGCGACACATAAAGACTGCACATATTCTACTGAAAATTCCATCTCATGGGAAGGTTTTTCAAAGAAAGGGCATTTAACAATCATTAATGTGTTCTTGGATGAACACCCAAGATAATTCTGGCAAGTCGATCATAAGTTTAGTTATCTTGAAGACCACTGGAGCAGCCTGCCACACCATCACAGTAGGCCTAATCTAACAAAGGATAGACCATAGCACTGCTCAATATTGTAAAAGTTCCAGAAGGTAAAACTGGTTTAGCTGAACTTCTAAGAAAACCTATTTGCTGTGAAACTTTAGCAATAAAATCAACAGTTACGCCCAAGATAAATGTTCCATCCGCAGGCATAACCCCAAAGTATTTGAAGACCTTAACTCTTTGAATTCCATCATTAAAGGCTGGCAATGTTGGACATGTACCAAATAACATAAAATTGGTCTTATTAAATTCAGAGTCAACTTATATTTTGATAGCCATCGAGAAACTTGTTCAAGGACCACTATCATGTCATTCTGAAGATAATGCGGAGAGGACGTACTAAACATTATCAAGTACGTCAGCATACATGGTACGTTATTACCGGACTACAGAACCAGCTGACGGAAAGGCTATTGATAAAAAATACAAAAGAGGTCCCAAAAATGGAGCCATGACCTTACCCTTACCACCTCGCTTTACCGGAATGCACATCAGCGGCAGCATCTTCTGTCCTCGGTCATGCTAGCTATGTTGTGGATTATTTCTCGTACTGAATCGAACATATCAGAGAGTTTTTTCTATAAACCATCTCACGAAGAACCAAAAAAAAAATCTTCGCTAAAGTCATCGCATTTGTTCCTTCCATGTTTAAAACTTAAATAGCTGCCCGCTGGCCAAGGAAACACATAACGAATGAGTGCAGCAGGCGAAAGGTAACCGAATTATTGTGCATGTACCGGGGCATGTACCATCGACCATGGGAATACATAGTGAGCAGGTGAGGTCAATGGGGGTGTGATGGTAAGTACGTCAATGTTTTAATATTTAGAAAGCACTGCGTTTGAGTATTGAACAAGTACCCAAGGATTGTTTTAATCGGTGATTTACATTATTATTTTAGTCATTTGTACTGCTACGATCTTTGTTGAGACCCACACTTAATTGAAGTCCGTTAAAACGTTAAGTGACCGAAAATAGGAAACGGTGAACCGAAATAAGCTACTAGCGACCGAAAATAGGAGATGCCAATACCGCAATTTTGCTTCCGCTTCCGCCACGATTATAAACAAGTGAACTGTTTGGTTGTATTAACAAGGTTTCTAAGTTTTGAGGATTGTTACCTGACTACAGTTCATGTTTAGAATTAATTCAGTCTCTTTTTGGTTTAACAGGAAGCTGTTTTGTTTCTAAAAGTGACCGAAAATAGGCGACTTTACCCAGTAATATGTTACCCCTACCCCTAACATGTTCGGAGGGCCGTGAAAAAATAAATGCCTTCGCAAAAAAAATAAGTCCTTCAAAACTGTGAGGTTAAGGCTAAACAAATATACCTTGCTATCCAAGCCCTCCCTCAGACAAGTTTATATTGTTAGCCCTGAAGTCCCAGTTTTGAAGGACTTCTTTTTTTTGGCGATCGATTTTTGCTCAAATTGGAGGACTTCTTTCGGGTAGATTATGCTGGACATGCTATGAAAAATTTTTCACGTAAATAATTAATGCATTTTTTATTTCAGATTCATTTTTTTCTACACAAATTTCACCCTAGAAAATGGTATTTTAGTATGATATCTTTCCCTTAAGTTTTTCCATTCCACCATTCTGTCCACCAACGTAAGTCAAAGCTTGAACCTGGTCTAACAAGACCAGGAGTGATAAGAATAGAAAACAATTGACCCAAACATGTATGTTTTTGTAAAGAGTGGTATGTTATTTTTCTGTAAAAACATGCTTGTTTGCTTGTATGTGTCTGTAGCATTTCACTGGTGTACCTGTAGCATAATATCCTATCTGCAAAACGACCTATCATTAATAGTTGTAATCAATTCCAAAAGATTGTTTTGTGAAACTTCCCGAACGTTTCCTATGATTCCCATAAATTCCCGTTAATTCCAAAATTTCCATGGAAATTCCGCTCTGAAAAGTCCCGGGAATTTTTTGCAACCCTAGCCACGGCCCATGTCAACATGTGAAATGTGGTGGCAGAATCCTGATTTACTTAAGTGCTTGTTCCGATTTTATTTGTATGTGTTCTCTACATCACTTGATATGAGGCCTGGCACTTGCACATACACCCCCCATCAAGTTCCGTGGGACGGTGGGAAACTAACGTGCGGTTTGGAAAAAATGGTTAGACTCAATAAACGTATGTTGGGCATCATGCCCTATTCAATACTGTGTCATATGAATGTTGTTTACCACTAAAAACTGTGTTTTTTTTTTGCTATATCTTGGGAATGAATCGATTGAGGGCTCAAATTCCAGGACGACATTGAGAAAAATTGGCCTTTCATCTGATATCAAAATCGTACTCTTATCCGGGTAAATTCAGGGAGTGGTTCCCAAAGACGATCGTAACCCTCACCTTAGGCTTTTAACAAGACTGATTAAATAAGGGAACCCAGGGCCAGGTTGAAGGTATCTTCTCCCCTGCCCGGCCCACATACTCCCCCAAAAAACATGACATTATACTGAACCAAGAAAACTTTCCCAGTCTAAATTTGATTTTCTAAATAAAAAGCAAAAATTCCTGTGGCTGCTTCTGTGTTTCTTTTTCCCCCGTATGCAGCCTGCAGGGCACATAAGTTAGAGTATGGCTAAGAAATTAGAGTCCCCCACAACCTCCACTCCAGTAGATGGTCTTTCCAACTCAGAATGCTTTCACTCTCAAACATTCCAATACATGAAGCTTATGCAAGGCTTGCAAGGCCCTGAAGGCGAGGTGAAACAATTTTAATCTGTACTAATGATAGCATATACAATCGATAAATTATATCATCATGATGTGCTGTTATGCCATCGAAATCAACAGAATAATGGTTCATGATTTGATCCAACCCATTAATAAACCTTTCCGTTTACAATATAATCTACAAATTTACCTCCACTTTTCGAGAAAAACCTATGAATAGCGGCAGGAAAACGTCTTTGGCCAGGGAAGCACAGGGTCGACACTGCTTGGGTGCCTCATCTCAGCTCATATGCTGACTCTGGTGGTGAGTGATGGCCTCGCCGCGTAGCTTTTGTTTTACGGTTTTTCAGCTTACGTTTACACAGGGGGCGCCGAGATACCAGCCCTGTGACACGAGGCGGGTGGCGGCCAAGCCTCATTCCTTAAGCCTCACCAAATGTCAAAGCAATTACAGCAAAATACTAGGAAAACAACAAACCAATTTTGGTGCTTTGATGTGGTTCGGTCATGGATGTTCCCATTACCCACATACGACCTCGTTCACTCGTTCGTTATTTATACAAAAAATTCAGAAATAACCCTTCTAGTGGGGTTGAATTCTCACTCCACAGTTTTGGAATCATAAATTTCCTTGACAACATATAAAATTCAGAATTTTTCGTTACGATTTCGCTTTACGTGTTAAACCAATAGCGACGTCTGAAATTTGATTTCTTGGCCCTCCAACATAAGAACTAGAAAAAGGACACGAGCTATGTGATTGGATCGATCTCTCACAAAGACGCAGAAATCCCTGCGTTAGCGAGTTTTAGAGTGACAGCAACAACTGCGCGGGCTCACAATTTCGGTGATTGTGGCGAAGTCAATCAATCAAAAACTTTATTTCAATGTTTTTGGTCAGTCATTGAACATGTGAAATGTATTTTATTTATTTATTATTAGGCAGTCAGATTTTATACAGGGTAGCCTAATCAGTTAAAAAAAACGCTTTCCATAAGGGCCCCGTTTACAAACAATTGTCATAACAGCAATTACATGGCAATTGGAAGTATAATCAAATACGATCACATTAAATATACACAACTCTTTAGAAACAAATCCTATAACACACAGAGTTTAAATATTAATTTACAGAATTATATAAAAAACACAACAACATACACGCAATATCAAAAACAAATTAGACAAACACAGCCACGATCATACCTATACTGCAAAACAATAAATAAAAGATATAAAACAACAACACAACAGAGCCATCGAAACATTGAGACACAATATTAATTAAAACGCCTTTAAAGCCTTAATTGACTTGTGGGGCTTGCCTGCTGGTCATTACTTAAGTTGTTCCAACCCAGGGTCCCAGATACTGGAAGGTACGTTTACCATGTTGATATTGGGATCGGACGAAACAAAGAGCGCACCATTTGTTTTTGAACGTGTAAACCACTAGAATGTGATGGCACAGTGAAGCGGTCCGAAAGATACCTCAGGAGCACGTTGTTGCGACACATAAAGACCTGCATGCACATATTCTATGAAAATTCCATCTCATGGGAAGGTTTTTCCAAGAAGGGCATTTTAAACATAATCATTATGTGTGCTTGGATGAACACCCAAGATCATTCTTGCAATCCGATTATTAATGTTTAGTTTCTCTGAAGACCACTTGGAGCAGCTAGACCACAACATCAACACAGTAGGCCGAATCTAACAAAGGCAATAACATAGCACTGCTCAACTATTTAAAAGTTCCAGAAGGTAAAACTGGTTTAGCTGATCTTCTAAGAAAACCTATTTGCTGTGAACTTTTTTATCAATAAAATCAACATGTTACGCCCAAGATAATGTTTCATCGAGCATACCCCAAAGTAATTAAAGAGCGAACTTAATTAGAGTCCACCAAAAAATGTCCCATGTTAACAGAAGCGTTGCAGTTCAATGAAGATAATCCTCACAGCGAAAGACTTCAAAATGACAACATGCAATAATATTCCAAAGGGGGGTATCAATAGCCAGAGGATCTTCTTAGTCTTGAAGGTGTTTGTCAGCAGTTGAAGACGACGGGGTTTCCCTCGACGACCACTAATATTCTGCAGACACAATCCAAGTATCACCACCTAATGTCCGTCTGTATTAATTAAAAGGCCATTTTTAGGAACACCAACTGGAATACCTTTTTGATTCCAAAAAATGAAGCTCTCTTGGCCTCGAGATGACAGGGGAAAATATTTGCACATTTGCAGCTCCTGTGGTAAATATCATGATCTAATACTCTGTACGGCCCTTGACCGATACTGGGATCCAACTAAACAACTGGCTGGCCCTGAGTCCTTCCAGTGACAAGTATAACTATTCACAGCTATATCATTACAGCATCATTCATGCATAAAACATATCCTTGCACTGTCAAATCAGATTTCAAATATTCAAAACACTTGAAAATACACCTGGCACAAAAAAAAAGTAAAATTCACAAAAAATAATAATAATAACAATCTTGAAATTATGCCGCCTCATGCAGACGGCCCTAGGCGCTTCACAAGAAAGGACAATATACAATTTAAAATATCAATACGACAAAATACAAAATAGATTAAAATGCTAATGTTAAAACAACCAATGATATTACAGTCAATTATACACAATTTCAAAAAAACTTTAAGTTAAGAGAAAATTCAAAACATAGTATTGTGACCAAAAAGATAGAGAGAAAGACAATCCAGTTTGCCTCCCTACAAGAACATAGGGGAGACACCTGAATCGTCAGCTGTGAGGATCTGTGTGTAGGCTAACCACAGCGACATGGTTAAGTCTTGATCTTTCCTGGATTCAGATGCCTCTAACCCCACCTAACTGATGAAAACAAACTATCCTAGGCAACCGAATTGGATGAAGGTAGAGAATAAGAAAAGAAAGGAAAAAAAATCACAGAATTATAATTAGTATTGGACCTGCATCAGAAACCAGGATACGTATCGGAGCCAAAATGTGGTGTAAATTAGAAATGTTGGGACGTGACTTGAAAATAGTTGTTGACTGAGCTACGCGGGGATACTGGTTAGGGAAGTTTATTCCCAAATGGCTTGCTGCGTAAGCAAAAAAGATCTATCACAATAGAACTTTGTATGAGTTGACTGATTTACTTCAGCTGGGAGCAATGCAAGAATGCAAGAAGATAAAAGAAGAACTGATCTCAAGGGTCCCCGGGGTGGTGCAATACCGCTGGATGAGCTCAGATATATAGGCAGGGTTGACATGCTGTGGTGGCCTTATAGGTGAGAAGTAGAATCCTAAAAACTGCCCAAATTTACTTTTTAGGTTTTTTTTTTAAAAATTGGAAGCCAATGTAGTTAGTTGGTAGAGAGCTGTTGTGTGATATGAGTCTAGTCTCGGATTTTAAGGACACAAGACGGCAGCTGCATTTTGAATCGCTGAACCCTTGGTCAAGTCTCTTTCTGGAAGGCAATAAAGCAAGGAATTGCAGGGATCCAGCCTAGAGTAACAAAGGCGTGGACCAATCTGATGGTAGATTTTTTTATCAAGGTACTGCGAAAACTGCCCAATGTCCTATTGAAGAGCCAAGCAGCTTTGCTTAAGCTGTTAACATGATTGATCATTCTTAGTAATGAGTCTAAGATGACACCAGGTTCCGTGCTTCAGCTGACGGATGTATAACAGAAATTGCCAATGGTAATAGTTGGCTGAGAGTTGGTAGCCGATTGCTAAAATGAGAGCGAAAGAAGACAATATCTCCGTCTTCTTGTCATTTATATCAGCTTGTGGATTTTACACAGGAGCTGATGTCTTTGCAATGGACATGTTTCAATCTTTTTATGGCTGCTCCACGATCCCGAGGGTGGAAAGTCAGGTAGAGCTGTGCTGTCATAAAAACAAATTGAATACCGTGGGCAGTGTGATGATATCCTGTAGTGGGCACTGAAACAAATTAAGTCAATCGGTCCAGTAAACGAGCCATGTGGAACTCCACAATATACCGCCACAGGCTCTGACGAAGCACCTCTGAATGATATAGATTGAGTTCAGCATCTAGGTATGACGAGAACCAACTTAATGATTTTCCATTAATCCATACCGTTCAGTTAGGCGGGTTAGGAGCTGTTTGTGTTCTATGTTGTCGAAGGCGGCGCTGGAGTCCAGTAACACTAGTACAGCCTCTTTTTGTTGTCAAGAGCGTCAAGTTTCATTATGCACCCGTAACAGAGCAGTCTCAGTTCTGTGATATTGCCGGTATAAATCGGAACATGGAGATCATTATCGATGTAAGGGTAAGTCTGCAACTGATTCACTGACTACTCTTTCAATCACCTTCCGAGAATTGCCAGATTAGAAGATAGGACGAATAATTTGAGAGGATGTTGGGCCAAGCCGGATTCTTCAGAACGGGATTGACAGATGCGTGCTTGAGAGCTTGGGGAAAATGCGCCCGAAGACAAGGAAGGTTGGCAATCCTTGTTAGGAATGGTAACAGATCATCTCAGACATGTTTTAAGAGGACCAGCTGGTTAAAGGGTCTAAGTGTTCAGGACTTGATCGCTGCTGATTTGATGGCTTCAAGACCTCCTCTTCAGAAACTGCAGAAGAGTAGCTGAAGGTGCTTTGGCATAACTCTGTTAGTTCAACGGACATCGAGGCAGTAGTAGATCATGTAGACTGTTACGCAGCTTCTTGATCCTTCTGTATAGAAAAAAATTCTCAACAAAACTGTCAGCAAGTCTTTTGGACATTCAGGGGCAGGTAGCGGTTGATGGGGAACGAACACTCATGGGGACGAAACCCCCAAAATTTGCAATTTGGTTTGATTCTCCAATGCCTAAACACGGGGGGGGAATTCTTGGGAATTACCATTCCCCGATTGTGCATCTATCTAGATGTAAAAAAACAGCGCGTGATCTCAGTATAGCACTAGGGAATTCCACTTTCCCCTTTTATAGAACGAAGGAGTACTTTTCCTGTGAGAAATCTTTTTCTCAAAATAAATTAAAGATAATAAAATAAAATAATATTTTTAAGATCAACAATGGAAGCAATATATAAAGATATTTCTGTACCAATCACCGTCATCAGCGGTTGGAAGTGAATTCTGTCTTACAGATCCTCTTCTGATTCTGATCTAGATCTTGGTGGTATTTCCAGAAGAGAATCAAATAGAGACTGGGCCGTGAAATCCCTATAAACTGTGTGATTCTCTTTGGCAAATCCGCCGAGGTCTGGGATGTAAGAGGTCCTGAAGAGAAGGAAAAGCCTGAACGGCCTGAAAAAGTGCGTGAAGTTAGGCCAAAAGCCTCCAAAGGGCTGAAAATAAATTTAAAAAAATGCTTTAAGACATCTTTCAGACTTCCTCGAGGTCTTGACTAACCACAAACGCTAACTGAAAGTCGTTGTTCAAAGTGGCGTGGTCTAGCGGTTAGGGTACCTCTGGAGCAAAGGGTCCTCGGTTCCAATCTCAGTGGGACCACTTGCTTGCTGGATTTAATAGGGGGGGTTTTTGGTTTTGGGGGGGCGGGGGGGAACTCAATTTGCGGATATTTACGTTAGTTCGTGTGTGCAAGTCCAAAAATCACAGTGGAAGGAGTCTCTTTAAACCGCTGATAGTTTCATCATCCATGTTGATCAGGCCTGGGAATCCTCTGGGGACTGGTAGACCCTCCAACAGTCATCTATGAGGGGGCTAATGGTTTGTGGCCTCTTCCACAATCGAGTTTGGTGAAAGTTCTAATACGATCTGGTGTGAAGAAGTTCGTTACGACCAAACCGCCAGTTCTGAGTCTGTTGAGGTTACACATGCTTCTAGCAAGGTCACAGCCTTTGGGCTTGCTAGATGGGGCTGTCCACAAACTGCTTAGGTTCAAAGTAGAGGATGACCATTGCTCATACATCTGTCATTGATCCAGGATGATCGATAGGGATCTGATGACTGCAGTGCATGATTGGGTAGCAAAGTTGATTCCGTGGAAGTCTTGATCGCTGATCCTCAAAGGGTGTTGTTGGGTGGGGGGGATTTAGGTCACCAGGTTCATCACATTCTTGGCGAGCTTGATCGTCTGAAGGTTCCTCCTAAGGTTGAAGGCGGGGGGGCTATGCCAGACAGAATTGGGATATATTCTACAGGCGTCACCAAAAGGCAACCACTAACAAGTCTCATTGCCATCATAATCAAAAACGACATCAATCTTGTGTGAATGGTGTACACTGTGACTCCAATACTGGTTGCAGCGTAGTCAGCAGTGGAAGGGCCAAGGCAAACACAGTTGATGTATGTAAGGTGTCAAAAGCTGCACCCCATCCAGTTTCCTGCGAGCCCTTTGAGGATGTTGACACAGGACTGCGTCTTGGCAGCAAACATGCCTTGGTGTGTTGATGTTGAAAAGTAAGGCTGCCCGGTCCATTGTGACGCCAAGGTACTTCGGTTTTGGGTCAGTGGACAGTTTTCTCCATCGAGAGTGATGTTAAGTTCTCCTTTTGCGCATCGATTGGCAAGGTGGAAAACAGAGCCTACGGTCTTGGCTTTCACTGCGTTGCCCCTTTGATGTCCCCAGGGACAGAAAAAGATCTGTCTTGGATGAGCAGCATAATGAACGTGACAAGCTTGACATCAGGGAAGATTTGAGTAGCTTGAGGTAGATCCCTCTATGCCAGACTGTATCGTACGCAGCAGTTGGTCTTTGAAGATTGCTCCAAACTTCTGCTTCTTCGGGAAGGCTGTTTCGATGTAATTAACTAGTCTTGCTATCTGATCAGTTGTTGAGTTACCTATTCGAAATCCAGCTTGGGTGCGGTGTAGATTTGCCTGACCGTCCCCGTATCATTGATTCCTACCGAGTATCAGTCGCTCAAGCAGCCTTCTAGATGTGAGAATAGCGAGAGGGGTCTGTACTCCTGGGCTAATTTGCTTGTTTCTTGGGCTTAAGGATTGCAATGACCTTTGAAGTCTTCCATCTGGAGGGATTAGTTGACGTTTCCCAGCAAGTAGAAAGGACGAGTTGGAGCCATCGCACAGCCTCGGGGGGCCATATTCTTTCAAGAATTCTGTGGAGTTGCATTGCCTCAAGCTTTCCCATTCTTGAGAACTTTAATTGCTCGGTGATATCATCGTAGGTGAATGGTTGGGACATGGGGCTTGAGGTGGAGAGGTTGTAGAGCGGTTAATCTCTCATTACAGCACGGGTGGGCTTTCGCCTGTGGGGTGTAGTCTGCCACTTCCATTGTGACCAGTACTGAACGATGGAGTTTGAGAGGACAGGACACTGCTTAGCTGGACAGCTCGCCCGGTGAGCTTGTTGAATGGTGTTCCACCGCCTGCGGATTGAGTGGTTAAAGTGATTTTGGATATCTCCTCCTCCAATCTGGGGCGGTCTCGTTGGCCAAGCAGATCCAGTTGTAGCTGGGTGCCCTTTGCTCCATTCTCTCAGTATCGCGTTGGTTATTACAACACACTTTGTATAACTCGGCGCATTCCTTGTCCCCAAAGGGGTTAGGGATTCCTTCTGACTCTTGGAATGGAATGTTTAGCTGCTGGGTGGAGCATGGAGCAGAAGTCAGAATATGCCAGCGTTTGATTGTAGATGAAGCCGGTTCTGGCAGCTGGGGAGAGACAGTTCGCTGGTGAGTGGTTTGAACTTGGACCGTTGGATTTTCTGAAATTCATCTCTTTCTGTAGAGGCTGGAGAGCGTGACCTTGATGTCACTGGGTTGACCAGGAATAGGGCAATGAACCGATTAGGAATATAGGGAGGACCGTTCTGGAGCCGCCCCGGGACGGATGTCGCTGGTTGAACGTTGACAGGTCGGGGGACAGGGTCCATGTCCCATGGCTGCTTTGATGAAAGTGGTGGATCCTTACTATCAAACAGCAGTTGGAGGTCTTGAGGCTTCAACCATTCAAAGCCGCTTGGCCCATCTGATCAATGTTGGAGTATCCCCATGCTGTATTTCTACAGTTGGAATCTCCGCAGACGAAGGAACTCCGCTGAACTACTGGAAGGGAGTTGACGTCTGCCTCAGCTGGTGGTGGCTTTATAGATGTTGGTGAAGTTGGTTCCCAGTGCTTCAATGTTATCCATTGGATCGGCGAATTCATTGAAGATTGCAGGGTTGATCTCCACTGGTATGCCTTGTTTCACATAGGAAGCGATCTCATGCTTGTTGTGCGGACGGAATGAAGCAGCAAATAAGGTCAAAACCTTCGATTTGAAGCTTATCTTCAGATTCGCAGTGAGTTACTTGGAGGAGGATGATATTCACTCGTTTCTTCACTGGAGAGCTGGATAGCTGTAAGATGATGTCAGCCTTAGCATGGGTGATGTGAGGTGTGAAATTGAGTGAAATGGGTTTTAGACCCTCAACGTTCAGCTGCAGGATACAGACGTTGGTGCTTGCCATAAGGAAAGTTCCTCTGTTGAGTTAGCTCAGACGCCTAGAATTGAGGGGGGTATTCAAGATGTCACTGTGTGGTGTTTAAAACACGAGGTTTTGATTTAAGTTGTTGAATCAGTTAGCCACAACAAGTGATGTAACATTAACAGGGCCGCCGCGAGAGAAGGAAGGCTTCAACACGACCCCAATTTAATTGGTATTAATTAGATTTAATTTGTATAACATTAAAATTATAACACCCCGAATGAATAAACACTCTCTCCATGGTTCATTTGACACGGGCAAAGGATGCATGAAAGCTTACAACTTCCCATTCAGTGTGTTTCGTAGATTTTGCAATATGGCGCTGTTCAAGCTGCTGCCTCCAAGTTACATTGTTTCTGTCTATAATTATAATAGTCTAGCAGATTATGGGTTCCCATGCACCCCCTTTAAAACTAAATTCTAACATAATTTTTAGAGTCTTTACGACATCTCCTTCAAGAATTTTGATGTTACCAAAATCAAATATTGTCCCACGGGGGCCGTTTGGCGGCCATCTTGAATCTAAACAGATCAGTTGAAAAAGTATCTCAAATGATTTCATCTCATCATACGGAATCAGAAAATATATAGTTTGGCATATCTGTGATTTTAGTTACAGAGATATGGGTGAAAATGTGATAAAGGTCATTGAACTTTTGATTGGTCATTGTACAGGGGCCAAATTTTCAAAATGTTTCAATCTTGACAAAATTGGTGTCAAACTGTTGGTAATCTGGAAATGTACAGTTTCCATGATTTGGGAGCTTCCGTTTTGGTATATTTTTGGGAAAGAGACTAGTAGTCCCCAATTCCCAAACAAAACAATGCAAATTTGACAAGAGGGTAACTTTACACCGAATTTTACCACCTAGCTAAACATCTTAGATATTACCCGGGGGGCACTCCCTAAAAATAGGTGAAGGGGATGTGCGGCACTATTGACCCCCTTTTAAACCTACTGTCACTGAAAGACCCCTCTTTTCCTGTTTTTACCTGTCACTGAAAGACCCCTTCTTTTTTACTCTCAGTTGATGCCTCCCATTTTTAATCAAATGTTACTGAATGATCCCCTTATTTCTATTTCATGCTCTCACAGAAAGCCCCTCTTTTTTAATGTTATAACAATAAACTGGGTTTGAATGGTTTGAATTTTCCCAGAATGACCCCCTTTTTTTTTCACAAAATGTGAGAGGCTCAGTGATTGACCCCCAGTTTTGCATCCTCCTCACCAAATGACCCCCTTTTTCCTTAAAGTTCCTCAGCGAATGTCCCCTACTTTGAAAGTCCAATCCGCACATTCCCGTCACTTTCATATATGAGTACCCCCCCCGAGGATATTATAAACTATACTTTATGGATTGCTCATGCTCATAGCAACATCTTCACACCAATTTTTTTCAAGATTCATGCATATTTTCTGATTCTTTATGATGAGACGAATCATTTGAGATACTTTTCAACTAAATAGAACCACTTATATGACTGATCTGTTTAGATTCAAGATGTTTGATTTCGGCAACATCAAACTTCTTTCAGGAAATGTTATAAAGGTTCTAAAAATCACCTTAGAATTTATATAGTTTTAAGGGGGTGCATGGGAACCCATGTAATATGCTAGACTATAAAAAGTTGTAGCAATTTGGCCTGCAGGCCATGATTTGATATTAAGTACACCTTGATTATTATTGCATATTGATTGAATGTTATAGGAGCTCGAGACTCTGTTATGCCATTACATGAAGTCATTGGATTTAGGTACACCTAATGAAATGATACTTGACTAATTGGAAAGGGTTTTTATTAATAACGTTCAGACAAATATGAAAGGGAACATTTATTTTTAGTTCCCTGGATACACATGGAATACACTTTCACTAGGAGTAAGTTGTGCTTTGCCATATCAAATGCCTTGCTTAGATCAACGAAAACTGCACCAAGATAGTTTCGCTTGTTAATTAAAATCGGTTGTACCGATTCAAAATGGCGGTCCAAAAACCGATTTTTACAACGTACACCAAATTCTCCTGCCCAAAAATGTCCTGTAAATTTTAAAAAGTTAATCCAGGACGATACAAGGGGCAAAACAAATTCTGAATAGCGCCACCAAAATGCTTAATTGCTAATTAGCATAATAAGCTATAATGACGCCATGGCCGATTAATTTTCCATCAAAATACGCGCAACTAATATTTAGGCAATTACATCCAATTTAAGGCAAAAAAAATTACCGTTAAACAAAATGGCGCACTAAAAACAAAATGTTGGGTCCACATACACCCCCTTACAGGTGTTATCTAAAACATTAGCCTCATGAACGTAGGCCTGTAAGTTTACAAAAGTTTGGTAAGACAATATTGAGAAAAGGCGGGATCTTTAGGTGACAGCATAGTAGCGCATTTGTCCTCTCTTATCTGATTTTCAGAATACTTTGTTGATCTAAAATGTTAAAGATTAAGTAGGCTTATAGGCACCATAATCATTTTGGTATTGATATGAAACGATTTCATGAGGAGTATGTTAGCCTTGCTTGCCATGTGGGCATAATTATAAAAGACTAATTATGTGTAGTATATACATAGCTCAAGTTATACATGTACGGTGTGTATTTTAACATTGGAAGCAGTTGAGGGATCTTTCAGTGAGGCAAAGCAAAAATAGGAGTCTTTAGATGGGAATATAGGCCTATGCTTTCCCTTCTATATATTAACACACGGGTCGGGTAGGCGGGGTAATGGGAATAGGGAATATGACAGTTGTTCTTGAGACCGTGTTCGTGAAATGGTGGAAAGATGGAAGGAAGAAAAGCTAAGGTTTATTAATTATGCTCTAAACATAAATCCATTTCCTTTCGTATTTCGTGCTGAAGTGTTAGAAAACTTTCGTTAGCATGGTTAAAGGTTTGAATTATTTTGTTTAGGCAAAAAACCTTTGTCTCAGAGTATCGCCTTAACTTCCTTTAAAATGTAAAAATGGTGTAAAATCGCCGCCGCGACATAGAGCTATGAGCCAAATCTAATTTTAAAAGCTATGCGCGAGGCCTGAAGCTGAGACGTGTGTGTTTTTTTTTTTTTTTTTTTTTTTTTTTTTGCCTTAATGCTTTTACCGATTTTGTTTGTACTTGTGTCAACCAGGATTTGGTTTCCATGGAACCGGTAATTGGTGTAGAGGAAACAGCCTTAGCAAACATCACGAGATATCCCAATGCATTCTAACTTTGTTACGAGACTATTGTGATGACATACAGACCTATAACGTTACGATATTGACACAGGTCTAAAATTGCTTTATTTTAGAAACGTTAAGTTTATTTTCAACAGGTTTGGTTTGGTTTGCCTTTATTCACATCGTGTATGTGATTATGCGATTTTATAGAACCTTAAGGATTGCATTTTGTTTGTGGTTTCTCTTGTAAAGAGTGCAAATCAGCCTTTAAGAGTGACCCACATGTCCACTCTCTAAAAAAGGGTGAAACCTCAGTCTACACTCACCCCCTACTAAGCTCTACTAATTTCAATCTTTTATAGTGAGAGTTCACTTTTAGGGAGTGAATCTAGGGATCACTCTCATTCTTAAAGGGTGATACTTATAAACTACACTTTTAATGCATCGGGAAAACACTCAACTAAATAAACCTGCGCAGTTAATATAAAAATCAATCAAAGTGAGCAGTGCAGTTACTCGAATTCCAAAAAAACGCAGTTCAACTAATTCGTAAAAGTAACTGCGTACTTTGTAATAATCAACACACTGCGCTGCGCAGATTTTTTTCCATTTTTTATCGTAGATCTTGGAAACCGACCTACTACTATACCTGGTGACTCCGCGCAATTCACAAACAACACTGGCCTTGCTCCAACCCTCGTGGCGCGTGCCACAGTACACTCATAACCGTCGTGCAGGCCTGCGGTCATTTACTGTTGGAAACTGGCCTCGTGACCTTGAAGTCCTGGGTGCACACCACTATAATTAATTGTCTCCCATTTGTTATCTAGAAAATTTCTTTTTATAATTTTGCAAATATTTTAGGCGATTTTCTTTCTCAGATGGTACGACTAATTTCTCAAATACTAATTTTCAACCCCGAAACCGCGGAATAACAGGTAAAATACTTGCTTAATCGACATTTTTTTCCCTTCATCATGTAAACATTCACCAAAGCGATAGAGACTAAATTATAACAAGAATAGTCCTTAAAAAGAGGAACATCTGCCCTAAAGAATTGCTTCTGACAGGAATTAGGCAGTGGCATGGAAACGTCCATACTTTGTAACCATGGTGATGATCGGGATGACTATTTATTCCATCCTCTCCATCTTTAACTTAAATAAAATTCTCTTTTAATTAGGACCAAGAGTCATTGCTATTCATCAAGTCTTTCCACACTACCTTAAAGGTTTACTTCTTTTTTATTCCTTAATTATAAAAAAACATGATGAAATCCATAATCGCACGAAGCCTGCTTTTTGCATCTTTATGCATACCAGTACAATACTTCACACTTAAATTAATAAGCTGAAAATTAACCATTTTCCCATATGTAATACAATTGCGTCTTTAATCATTGCACATTACCATAGAAAATTGTTTAATTTTTGTCATGATGTGAACTCTGCAAAAATATTAACCAGGAGTCTGAGCTTTTTTTCATTTTTTCTTGTAAAATAAATTCATGCTTTACGCAAAGGACTTCAAGTGATAGGCCTATCAATAGCAATCATGGAGAATGCCCTATGTAAACCTTAATGACCTTACGGTGTATTATTAATGGATTTTTAACTGTTACATACACCCGACAAATATGGCTAATTTTAATGGCTAATAAATTTTAAATCAATATGGTAATTTGTTTGTATAGAAATCCTAGTTATTTCCATTTTTCAACTCCAGGAACAGCAAATTTTTTGCTACTAGCCTATATATTGTAAGAGCCTTAATTTTAATCTACAATGGACCTATTGCCTCCAGGTGCCGCGTGTTTTTGCATAGAGGGCTGTGAGAAGGCCTATTAAACCTTATGACCTACACAGTGTATTATTAATGTAATTTAACTTTCACATAAAACCACAAAATATGGCTTAATTTTAATGCCAATAATGTGAAATCATATGGTATTTGTTATTTATAAAATCCTAGTTATTTCCCTTTTGAACATCAGGAAACAGCAAATTTTTTGCCTACTAGCCTAATAATTGTAAGTGCCTTAATTTTTAAATCTTGCACAAGGTGACCTATATGCTTCAGGTGTCGCTTGTTTGCATAGATGGCTGTGAATCTTTAAAAACACACTTTAATTGTGAGTAACTTCCTAACTTTCTTGTTTTTGGTTTCTTCCCTAATATCTCACTGTAACCTTTGCAGGGAACTGACTTTCTTAAACTATTTGTGTCAATTGCTAAGACTATATTAATGTTTTGTGTAATCACTCATTATTTTGCTTTGCAAAAATGTTGGTATGTAATCAGATCATCTTATTTCTCATTGTCCCATATCGTAAGCAATGTTGTTAAGACAGGTCATGTCCACGCAGCTCCATGCATTATAGCAATAACATTGACCCATATCAAGCATTATGTTATATCAAGACATCAATTCCACACAGCCTATGCACCTCATAGGTTTTTTTTAACACCATTGACCCAGATCAAATGTGGGTTGCCCTTGGTTGCTGTCTAAAATTCCAGACCTCCACAAAGTAAGACAAATTCTGGGGAGAAAAAGGTGAACCACTTTGCATGTATTCATCCGCATGATAAATAGTCCAACATGTTATAATACTTTGGGTGGCACTTCACATGAAGGATTTTCAGCTATCTGCTTTAATCAATTTCAACGGAAGTGGTCTTTGGTATGTATAATGGTGGTCATGTCACACCTTTTACAAAATTCACTAAATATTCATCACTTTAACCGACTAATATCACCGTTTGCACAACCAGTGGCACCTCAAATTAAGGCTAATTTTCCATCCCCCTTATAATACTAAAACAATCTTTTAAGATTTTAACCATAAAATATTGTTTAAACAACACTTTCAACATTCAGTAATAATCTGACAAGCCACAAGTTACATATTCTGCAGCTATTGGGGGGTTCCCTTTGCCCAAGAGATAGAACAATGCATGGCATATAATCATATTAACATTGGCCCCTGAATAGCAGTATAAGGGCACCTATGATTGGTTGTATGTCATTTAAATTTCGGCTGGATCAACAGTTCAACAGTTAAAGCTTATCACTATTGTACCGGGACACCATTTTTGGACTTGTATACTAAACTCAGTCTAGGCCGGCCCGGACTGAGCTAGGCTAATGCTGCACTACCTTTGATTGTTCTTGATGGGGCGCTTGCATTTGAACTTTAGGGACGAGTCAGCCCGGTGGGGTTCTTGTATTTTGGTCGGGACCCCCCCCATGCTCGTTCCACAAAAAAAGGGACTAAGCTGCAAATGCGGTGACTAACCGCTAGGGGTATCAATTCACAATAATCAAGTTCCAAGTCCCGCTAGGGGTAATCAAAATTCAGTTGTGATTGTAACTGGTTCACTGATACAAAGAGGAAAAATAACCTAAACATATCAGCAGCAAAATAACCTTTAGTGTGTAATGTTTTCTTCCAGGAGACAAGTGTCATTTTTTCTTGTATATTGGAATTTTAAAGGTATATCTTTTATTCACAATATTTGAAAAATGTCCCGCCAGGGGTATAATTTCACTGCAAATGGGACCCGTTAAGGGTATATTTTTCACTGAAATCTCGCCAAACTGTTCCCGTTTAGGGGTATATTTTCATATGAAATTGGTCCCTTTAGGGGTCACTTTCAGAACCCTTGGAACTAGGCATGGGACCCAACAAACCCTGAGAACCCTCCCGGGCGATTCGATCGTTTAGATCATTGTTATAATGTCAAGTCTGTGAATGATTTGGTTGAATTATTTTTGAAGAAATAGCAAATTCTGTCCATGTAATTCGTAGTTCGCCGAATTCTTCGCGCGTAGATATACCAATCACGATCTTTTTGTGCCCGTTTACTGTCCTTTTTCCTATCTACCCATACTCATATTTTGTACTCCAAGGTTGGGATATAAGCATTCCCAGTGTCTTGAGAACCTCAGCAAACAGTTTTTCTTCCCGAGGCAATCAGATAATGAAGAAAATCGCATTTTTTAAGTGGTTTGATTTTTACTCACAAGCAACCATTTTAATGTTTAGCAGTTTCGTGAGTAGCGTTTTCTAGAAATTGGTTGATTCTCTATAAATGTTGTAATTTTCGTAAATGTTGGATTCATGGAACAGTCAAATGCCTGTAAATATTGTAAATTTGCGTAGATGTGAATAATGTACATTTGTGTTATTTGTCCAAGGTTTAGAATAACTTTAGGAATGTAGAAATCTCTAAATATTGTACTTGTATTTCACATTAGGAAACACTTTGTTTGCTTTTGATCGATCAGCTGATTACTATTAGCATTATTCCAATTTGGGATGCACAGCATGAGAGCTGTGGATTGTAAACGTCCGAACTTTTTACCAATCACGTTGAAGCATGGCTGTTTCGATGGTCCTTTGAAGTTACTTCTGGGGTTGTTTTTTAGGAAACACAGCTCATCGGGGCGGAGGCCCGCCCGAAGTGGGCAGACCATAGCCCACAACTAGGCCAACCATATCCGGCTGGCATGAAGAGCAAACCACTCAATAATTCCCATAATAAACCTGAATCCAAAAGTCAGGATAGGGATGACTCAGGAGCTAGAGTACAAGCTCTAGTGGTACCGGTGTCTCCTAATCAATCTGGCTAATTGCCTAATGGTGTAGCACCAAGGCCTACAATATATGGGTTCTGAGATTAAATAAGCTGCGACCATGAGCAAAGAAAAAAAATGGGCCATATATGGGTTCATAGCTGATCAATGATGCATATCGATTAATTATTAGTGATTGATACTAGCTAAATAAATAATTAAAATACTTGGTATAAATTTTAGATTCAGTAATAAGTTAATTTAAAGATGTAAAGTGAATTATTTTAATTTTTCAAGAAATTAACAAGGAAATAGTTTTAATTTCAAGTGAATATTTTGAACTTCATTTCTGGATCGTCCTGCATTGCTAAATTATTAAAAATAAATAAACATTTACCAAATTTAGTTAAGGCTCTTGAACTGTAACCCTTTTTGCCATTCGCAAATGGTACAAAATAACTTGAATGTATGGAAAGCATTTTTTTGGTGTCTTTATTGATTCTTAATGGAATAAAATATCTTTGCACTGATTATATTTTGAAACAAAGAAAGGGTTTCCTGTGTATTTGTTTGTCTCTTCTATAGTATAATGTACACATAAGTAAAGGTTACTGTTGAGTATTCATAACTCTTACACAAATATGCAATATGCATTAGGGTTGAAATGTTGACCGCTCGTAAAATAATATTTGTTGAATATTCCTCTGAATTCACATTTGAAGGGTGAACGCCTGTAAGTGTGTTAACACCCCAGGGGGTTGGAGGATACTTCACAATCACAATAAGCTCGGTCGCGTGTTTGCTACGTCCACCACTTCCCTGGACACGCGACCTCTGGTTGCTAGTTGTGTTTAAATATACAGGCTAAGAGTAGGGAATTTTAGGATGCTGTGGAAATATAATTTAGGTGTTAAAAGCGCAGCCCCGGGTCCCGCTACAACTATTATCGTGGGTTATTTGACCATTGTGTGAACATGGCATTGCTGTGAATAGAACTAGCAAACCACCCCACTCTCTTTAGCTGCACTGGAATGTGGGTACAGTACAGATGGTACAAGGCACAGGGGACCTTTAAACACTGTGAAGATATTGGTGCATACAGTAACAGACTACCCTGCGGGCAGAAAAAGACAGGTCCATGGGCCGGGGCCCGATCGAATAGCTCGTCCCAGGGACCCAGATTTAACCGGAAGTGGTAGAAGTCGAAATTTGGATATCAGAAGAAAGCTATATTAAGTTTTTCATTAGGCCTACCCTTGAATCTTAGGGACTAAATAATGTTTGGTTTGGATGTTTACGGACAATCTTCTGATAAATTGTGAATTTGTGAAATTAAACTAAGTGGTGTTAACACAATTTTTAGTTTGACAAATTACGCTGTGAAAAAGTTTTATTATGTTAAATAATTTAAAGTACCAAACGTTGCAGGAAATAGCCGCTACCGGAGAGACATTACCAATTCAATCAAATGGCCAGAAATTCAAGGATCCAAGGTTACACTTTAATGTGAACCACCAAAAAGCTGCACATCACCGTTCGTGTTACAGTTTTTGCTGGTCAATCTCCCCGGTAGTATTTTTTTTAAAGTAGAAATCACATTGCTTGGAATGGAAAACCAAATTACTACATATTAATTTATCATATTGCCCTTGTCCAATTCAAAGACCGAATCCACTATGGTGGCGTAATATTCTCTAACATGCTTGTACAAAATCGTGCCTGTTACCACACATGAAATTAGTCTGCATAATGAATTAGTATATAGGCCTATGCTAGATTAGCTATGATCTTAAAACGTGCATACAAACCCAATTTTGTAATTGTTTACCGCAATTGTATTATAGTAGAACATAGGAATTCGATACAAATATATACTGATATGAGAGAACTCTTGTAAAAACTATGGACCCGAGGTGACTGCAAGTAGTGCTATTTTGAGGAGGGGCGCAGCCCCTCAGGAAAATAGCACTATTGCAGTCACCGACGGGACCATAGTTTGAACAGGAGGCCGAATAAAGGCAGTATATATTTGTTTATATACGTCATTCATATATCATTGTTCATTGATTGGTTAAAAGATTTTATAAAAACAATGAGAAAGTGAAGATTTCGGTAGCTAGCCCTAGCCTAGCTAGCCTAGGCCTAGCCTCCCAACATTGACCTAGGCCCAGCAGTCAATCTTGCGTGTGGTGTCGTCAACCCCTCTTACAGAATAAAACCCCATCAAAACATGGACAGGCGTTCTTAATCTGTTTTTAGTGTCCACACTTCATGTATTTCTTGATCACTTACAGCTGGAATCTTGGCTGATTGTAAGCAGTACCGTCACTCACTGCATTTTCTCGTGTAAATTTTTTTTTTTTCCCATGTTACATTTGTTTTGATGATCATGGCTACCAAAGGGCTGACATTGTGCTAAAAATGGAGCCGTAAATAGTCTTTTTGGAAGCCCGTTAAATAGGTCTTTTGAGAGACGTAAATAGTTCTTTGAGAGCCGTAAATATCTGTTTCTGCAGATGAGGCATGGGAAGTATAATGGAAAAAATGCGTATGTTGTATATTATCATGTGGTCCCTTTAACCATAAATGAAAAAGAATATATGATGACTATATAATATTTTATATATAGAAGTCATTCCACAAAGATCCTCACCGGCCCCCCAGTGAAGTGAAAATAAGGATTGGGTTTCTCTTTCGTCTTGAGACATTGATTGGAATTCATGTTAAAGGAGCAATTTTACTTGTACTATTGAAACAAAGTTGACGGTCTTTTATTTTAAATGTGTTCACAAGTATTTTCTTCAGCGACGAGTGTGAAACTGTGTTTAAACTTCCCGCGATTGAATTCCACGTACTTGCAGCATTTCTGTGTGGTTATCACCGTACACTGTGGCTCAGATTCCGTCGCGTCGACTTTAGATGCAATTTTAGCTTTTTTATCGCTATTGTAGAATTGTATGTGACCACATTTCATCTACGTTAGTAAATTGTGAAACTATTGGTTGAATATTTAATTGTTCACAAAGTGTTTTAGCTGGATTCGCGAGATTTTGGTCACATTCTGTGTGTTGTTTGGACGTTTACTTCCTTAGTGATACGCAAAAAAATTGACTTTGTGTCACAGTCTGGTAACGCATTACACTCACGACCGTAATCCGTTACATGCTACGTCTGCGGTTTTCTTTGTGTACCTTACGATGCGTTTGCACAACCCCATGGATACAAATACTCCTAGTGTAAAATAATGACCAAACACAAAGACCCTTTAAAAAAACCCCGATCTGTGGGTTAAGATTTTCATACCATCAAACTTTTAGAGTGAGCGACGAGATGTAGTGACACTATTGGGTTACAATATGATCATCCACAATGACACAGTTCAGTGGATTGTACTTATACATGCATTGGACATGAAATGAATGGTGTGTGACGGGTATCATATATAGTACCAAAAACCCGGGGGAGTATGTATCCATGACATTGGTGAAGAAAGCTACTGAACTGTGCAAGGGAATTGAGTGTACAAGCTCATAGTGTGAAGGCCTTATTTGAATCTGTACACAGATGCCACTTCGCCCGGACTGATCTTTAGGTGTTCAATTGATAGCACCTCAACGGAGTGGCTAGTAAACTTTCATCAGTTAAAGCAAGACAATAGTTCTGGATCGGTAACACTTAAAGAAGAACATTTGAAAGTGTCAAATTTAAGCATGCGGCTCAAAACATAAAAGGCAAAAAACATCAGATTGCGTCATACATGGCCATTCCACAAAACGTTAGGATCAAGACATCACCAAGCGATTGATTCATTTCCAAAAGAGAAACGGAACTCATGTAACATATTGCAAGGCTGCAAAACAAACATAAAAGATTCGCTTTCATTTGAAGAGTGGTCATCGCTTTTTGCTACGTTTCTGAAGTGTTTACCCCCACACCCAGATTCAAACCCACATACCGTTTCCTAATCCAGGTTTAATGAGACTGAACGAGTTGACCCATAAAATTCAGTGTTTTATAACGGACAACCCATGAACTGTAGCTTTTGCCATGGTGCTCACTTGATCAATGAGTGCAAAGCAAAACCCAAACCAAAATGTTACTTTCATATGCAATGAGGGGACGGGTCATTTAGATCAAAAAACTGCCACAAGGTAACCGCGGCCCAAGATGTTTCCGTTGTAATGACTTTGGCCACATTGCTACACATGTCTTCATCACGCACTTCAGATTCGGTTTTGTTGGTAATGTTAATCAAGTGAAGCGAATCAGTCTCCCTCACGATCTAATGCAACGCCAAATCTCCAAGATACGATGAAAATTATTCATGAACTCTCGGATCATTCATTGCTCCATCTCAGGGTCCTTCGTCACCAGAACTTGCAAAAAAAAGTAGCGAACGTGCTTGTGTGAAGCTCTTTTGGCTGCCACCTACCTCTCAGCGTCTTCAATTGTAAGAAACACGCAAAGATGTAAAGAATGGAAGAAAAAGCAAAGAGATTGCGTTGATATATTTTTTTCACCAGGTAAAATCATCGTAAAGGTCTGATGATTTTAATTTAAAAAGTCCCTGAATTACAAACTTTAGATAAAGTAGTACTTGATTGAGGTAATAATCGTTCTCATTGTGTGATATTTGTATCAATGGTCAAATTTTAGTATCTGGAAAGTATGCAACTCTGAATATCGTGTGAAAGAGGAATTTTTATGTTGGCATGACCAAGTTCTGGTATTCCTACCAGATTGGCCAGGGCAGGTCCTACCTTGGTGGTGATTTTAAATGTCCCTTAAATCCAAACTCTGTAAAATCTGGTGGCCAATTAAATTTATGTGTTCCAGTGTAAGTAAATTAAAAGATCTTCTTTACTTCTTGATCTGGAGGATGTTTGGCGTAACAAACATCTCTAAAACAAAAAGTATACTGGAGGCAAACTTCTCCAACGATTTTATGCAGACTAGATTAATTGGTTTGTAAATAAAAGGTCTTCTTAAGTGTGAAATTAATTGTATCTCATTCATTGCCAAAATTGACCATGAATGCTGTAACTATGATTTCAGGTAGATAAGATAAACAAAAGGGCAGGTTATTGAAGATGAATAATAGTCTGCTCAATGAGAAAGGAGTATATACATGGTGTGTTACCCAGGTCATTAATGATTGTAAAAACAATATTCATAACATTTATGCTCGTATGAAAATGGGTGGGATCTTTGCAAAAATGAGATTCGTAATTTTCCAGAAAATTTGGTCAGAACAATGCATTTAAGAAAAGGCAGAACATATATTGGGGGGGGGCATTAACTGAAAAAGCGTATACAGCATTTATATTCCAAGCTGGCAGAGAATCCAAATGATCGACTAATTCGTTGATAATCTTCAAAAAAAAAATGTTATGATTATGAAATTGCAAGTTGATTATAAAAAAAGGTGGCCAATAATTCGATCAGATGTATAACTGGTATGAAATGGTGAAAAAAAACTCTAAATTCTTTTTTAATCTCGAGAAATCAAAACGGGTTGATCGCAAATGTATCCCTTCATTATATACAGAGGATGGTCAGGAGTTACCGATGAGGACCGATGTATTCGAGCAAGTTAAAATATGAAAAGCGTATTGCTTGGTAATATTTCACAAAAATGAAAGTTTTCCTATAATTTTATAATTTCTTTTGTTAATGATATCAATATTCCTTCACTTTCTGAAGCAATCACGTCAACGTTGTGAAGGGATGTTTTTACGCTGATGAATGCAAAAGGCGCGACTATATGGCTAATGTCAAGTCCCAGGCCTAGGATGACTTACTGTTGAAAGTATAAAGCTTGTGGGATCAGGGTGGAAACGATGGTAATCGCTAGTTTAAATGAGGCATATGAAAAGGGGGAATTATCTACAACTCAAAAGCAGGGTGTGTTATAACACTTCTTTTAAAGATAAAAGGACAGTCCAAAGATCTCAACAATTGGCGCCACAAAGCCCTTCTCAACGTGACTAAAATTGCCTGCTAAGGTTCTAGCAAAAGATGACAATCGGTCATTCATGATATCGTCGCCGGTGATCAAACAGGTTTTATAAAGGGCCGTTTTATGCATGAAAAACATCAGAATTGATTGAAGAATTCTTCGTTATACACAGAATCAAAAAATTCCTGGTGCTGTCCTTTTTCTTGCTTTTCTGTAAGGCTTTTGACAGCATCAACCGTGACTTATATGAATGCACTAGAGTCTTATAATTTTGGTCTCCTTTCGAAAAATGGGGATGTACTTCATTATATAATTACACCAAGTTGTAAAAAACTTAATGTTGCGTTCAAGATTCTTGCATCTAAAGAAAGGTGTTGAGGCAAGGCTGTCCACTTAGTTCACTTTTGTTATTCTTGGAGTGGAGATACGTTGCCCTTAAAATAAGACAAATCACAGCATTCGTGGTATTCCTCTGCCCCATAAAGATTATCCTATCACAGAAGCAAATTACATTGTATGGCTGATTGATGTCACTATATCCTTGTGATGATCCTACTATCTTAAACATCCTAGACCACTGTGATCAATTCTCCAAAGGTGGCTGGGCTACTTTTAATAAGTTAAAACTGCATGTATGTGGATTGGTGGATGAATGATTGTAGAGATGAAATGGCGATTAAAGGAAGTCGATTTGTACAAGAGCCAAAACATGAGGTTTGTATTTTCACATAAAACACCCAGCCGGCAATATTTATGATAATTGGAACTCACGATTTAGCAACAATTCGTCAGATCATTCAGATTGGGCGTCGGGAGAGCTATAATACAATGGTAAAATTGGTGATCATAAAATCGTTGCTTATTGCCCAAAGTTTTATTTCCTCTCATGCTTTGTGATGCACCCAAAAAAAAATGTGTTGCCAAATGAAAACTTTATTATTTAAGTTTTTTTTTTTTTTTTTTTAAAATAGAAAGTTAAAAAGTTTGTTTTAAAAGCACATGACCGTGATTGGGAATAGTTACAAGGTGGACTTGACATGGTTCATGTCCCTAGCCTTAATCAACTCTTTCAGAGGTAAAATTGTGAAACGATTACATAATGGTTCTCCCGCTACTTGGAAGACTTTCCTTTGACTGGATTTTCAAAAATTTGGCTGTGAATGCGCATTTTTGAAATATAATTGCTCTGAAAAAGAATTTTTATTTCTACTTTGGCAGTGCATTCCAGTCATGAGAGTTTTATTAAATTGGTATTTTGGCGTGGTATTGTGTAAAACAATGAGAAATCTGATGATTGTAAAAAACCATTCATCTTTGAAGTCATATGGATAATCGTTGTATTACGATTCAATGGTAAAACATTTGTATTTTTCAACATTGGATTGATAGTGGCTTTGTGTATGTTAAAGATCCAAGGCCAATGGCACTATTTTAACAGATACCAAAAAGAGAAATTATCAGGAAAGCATGCAGGCTTTATCTTGAATATACACGCCTTATCAAGCCTTACCTAAATAATGGCGGGAGATTGATATGAGACGCATACATTTGAGTCTTGATAACCTCACCTACCCACCTCTAATATCTTCACAAAAAGACCTATGCTTATGGGACTCATTATCTGTAAAGATGTAAAGGAAGGAATTGGTTCAAGGAAATTTTCATCAACCGAGCTCACATAATTTTTGGAATAGAAAATTTCATAATTATCCCGTGATTGGCCAGCAATATGGCAAAACTTAAATGTTCTTCGCCATGATGCACGCGTTTTCACCACCAATTGGAAATTTTCTCCCTAATTGTTATCCCACCAGGAAATTTTATTAAAAAAGATGGGTATTGTTCAATGATGAAAAAATGTACCTTCTGTTCAGGTGTGATAAGGATGGACTATATTGAGCTTTCCTTTTTGATTTGTGATCTGTCATTAATATTGGAAGGAGGTTTGAAATTGAAAAACTGGCTTGGGCTAAAATGGGGTGTTTATCCATTGAAAATAACTGATATTTTGTTTGGTTATGATTTGAGAAAATCGATCCAAATATATCAATAAGTTGATTTTAAGTGGCAAGTTATCTATTGTAGAGTTTAAGTACGGTAATCAATCCAACTTACTGTTAACATTTTACCGACTAAGAATCGTAAGATGCACTAGTTTTAGATTTAGATGTTATTTAATAATATTTGATTGTGACTGTATTTTGTTGTTTGATTTATGATGATGTTTGTGTTTTTTTAATTAAAAGCCCTATTGGTTTCAGTAAAGCAAAAAAAAAATGTCCCAGAGAGCTTTTTGTACTAATCAATTTCTTATACAGTGATTGGCAGAGGCTGATTCCCCAAATTGTTACTTTGCAATGAACTTCCATGAAACTATTTACATTTATTGGTGATGGTAGAAAAGTTTTCAATTGTGGGCATATGAAACTCTGTTTCTATCAATATGTGACTAATATGTATTTATCCTTTTCTAAATTTGATAATGTTTGGCATGAGGATATTTCAGGAGCATGATATGTGTATCACTTTTCTTTTCCTCTGTCTTAGTTTTAAGTCATAGATGCAAATTTCAACTACGTCTCCCAATTTTATTTTAACGCATTTTTAGCTCTGGTGAGAATTAAAAAAATATTGATAAATAAATTGCTGAACGTAATAACAAACTTAGCAGCATTTCAAAAAATGGACTATTAAATCTTGATTCATATATATTGTTAAATTATTTTCTATTTTGTTTTGCCACGGCAGATGTTCTAATCTGGCTCTATTTAAGAGAGAAGAAGAGGGGGAGAGAGAGAGAGAGAGAGAGAGAGAGCAAGGAGGGGAGAGTGAGTGATTGAGTGATGTATTATCCTGTCCAATGTTGTGTGTCCTGTGTTGGTTGTGTATGTTTCCCTCATTGTTATTTGTTGTGAGCTTGGGGGTGGGTTAGGTGTCTGTTAGTGTTGTGGATGTATGTTTGAGGTCAGTGTGGTTGTCTATGTGTTGTCTTTTCTTTGTTTTTGTGTATATTTGTTCTTTTTTTTATGTTTTTTGGTTTTTTTAATATTTTCCTTTAAAACCCATATTCAATCACTTTTTTTTCTTCTGCTAGCCCATCGCGACAGCTGATGCCGCGGCGCCGCCGGCGTTGTAGTCACTTTGCCTTTATGGCTCACAGAACTGTTCCCATTTCTCTGGTTTTTTGTGCTCCCTTCCTTTCAGATTCCATTGTCTGAACATGAGCTTGGCTGTGTGCTTCTTTGTTCGCTTTGGCCTAACTTAATCCTAGTTCTACCATGACTTTGATCTCAGATGTTTTTAATAGTCTTCAGCTTTGAGTAGTAGAAGGGGTTGGGGACCATATTGCTGTCTGGTTTTTCCTCACCCCAAAACTAATCCAGGTAATAAAAAAAAAGACCACTTTTTTTTAAAAAAAAAAGAAGAAGTCATCCACAATGAAAAGCCTACGACTATAGTTCATTTCAGACCCAGAGCACGCCTGTGTTTTATGTGCTGCCAAGTAGGGTATAGCTGGGTAATATACTGGACTTTTTTTGACCATTGGCATTTTCGTTTTAGACTTTTTTGGGAAAAAAAGATATGGCTTCTCAACGATTTAACGACGACACGCAAACCGCTCACATTGACTGTTTTGTTTTTTTGCCAGGCAGAAGATTAATCTTAATGACAAACCCTCATGCAGTGGTTCACAGTTCTTATTGTGTGAATACAGCCATCCATTTGTTTTACACTTCTCAGCTGTATGATACTGGCGTTGAGTTCAGAGCTCATTTTCCATGCAGGCCATGGTCAGTGATATACATACCCTACTTGCACCACTAGTGATATGACATTCCCTGCTTGCACTAAATGAGACTAGTCCTAACCTAAAGGTAGATATTGTAACAGTTTATGATTGGGTTGGGCTCAGTCAGATGCTAAAATTTGGCTTGACAAATTAAACTGGTAGAATGACTTCTAAGCAATTTCTATCCAAAAATTAATACTTCCAATGTTATATAATATTACAATTGTGGTACAATTACATTGTTGTATGTAATTTTAACACTGATAGCATGGGAGAACTATTTCTTAATTTTTTAGCCGACTAATATTTCATGTGTGGAAACAGGCACAACTTTTGTACAGAACAATGTATGACAGATATTACTACACACTAGTGATTTGGCCTTTGCACTGGATAAAGATCCCTTTAAAAGGGAAAGTATGGTAACTGATGAAGCTTGGTGTTCCATGCAATGCAATTTCTACTCAAAATAATACCAGATGTTCAGAAAAAAGTACATGAAACGAATGTCTTTGTTTCACAATAAAGTTGACATTATGATTGATGCTTGGCATTAGTATTCATTACAATATAGTGATACAAAACTCAATTGGTTTGTTCATTTCAAAATGGTGCCATAAATGCAGAAGATTGTCCTCTTGTTAGAAGCCTCGTCTTGTTAGTCTTCGTTCAAGTTTCGTTCTTGTTTTTAGTTTCTTTCAAGTTTTCTTGCTTTTTGTAGTTCTTTCCTTTCAAGTTTTTCTGCTTCGTTTTTTAGTTCTTTCTATCTTTGTTTTAGTTTTTTTTTCAATTTTCGTTCTTTTTTTTCGTTTCTTTCTTTCTTGTTTAGCCTTCTTCTTCAAGCAGGGAATGTCAATACATAGTGGTGCAAGTAGGGTATGTATATCACTGGACCAATGGCCTTGTATGGAAATATGAGACTCTTGAAGTCAACAGGCAGTATCAGTAACAGCTGAGAAGTGTAACACATGTATGGGTGTACACACACAATAAGACACTGAGTACCAATGCATGAGGGTTTGGTCAATGCAGGATTAATCTTCTGCCTGGCAGAAGAAAAACATTAGATGAAATTTGAAAGAAAGAACTAAAAACAATGAAAAAGCAAAACTGAAAGAAAGAACTACAACAGAAAAGAAAACTTGAAAAAAGATCTGAAACAAAGAAAGGAAAACTTGAAAAAAAGAACTAAAACAAAGAAAGAAAACTTGAAACAAGAAAGCGAATGCATGAGAGAAAAATAGATTGAAAAGAAAGAAAGCGAATGCATGGGCGAAAGATGAAAATAAAGGAAGTAGTCACTTGTTCAAGTTCAAGTGAAAAACAACAATTGAAAGCAGCGGAATTCACGCAGCAATAAACTAAGCATAAACTGTCTGCGTGCTCTTTACGCTGTCATTTGCTCGTCCAAATCGCCATGCAGGGTGCTGAGACGCATACCCCAAATTTACCCCAAATCGCTCGGGAATGCGGGGAAATGTCTTGCTCCGCGTAGTGCGTACACAACTACGCACAGCTTCATTCGAATCGGGCTAGTCGCCACTTGTTAGTCTAAAATATAAAGACCCCGGTTGTTCGAACTCGCCGTGCGTACTGAATTAAACACAGGGGCACTCGACTTGTAAGTGCGCTTAAAAGTTACGCTGAAAACGTTCCTGAGAGCGTAACATGGAAACAGCTTATTTTTATGAGCAACGATATTATAAAGCATTAAAATCGTAAGCCTATTTAATGACAGAGGTTTTGTTTGAATGAAGCAAAAAAAATGGACGTGTTAACGTGCGATGTGAAAAGTTTGGTTTAGTTGCCCCGTCTAGAAATTCAACTTTAAAACAACTGATTTGTAAAAAAGCTGAAACAATTCAAGTCGAAATGGGTAATAAATCGTAACATTTTTGAAGGGGGCGAGAAACGTCGTTTGAGCTAGGCATAGCCGGATATTATAGGCCTACAATTTTACAAATATTGAATGCAGTGTTCTAGTAAAAATATACCATTCGGTCAAATCTTGCTTTTCAATTTCACGAGGGAAATGGAACAGTCAAAAACTTTAAACGAAGGATATTTTTTTTACTATCGCACCACTTTAGGCAGTCCAAATATTGTTAATATCTACCATCACTTGTCATTTTCTTTCTTGGCATGTGGTGTTTGGTGTGGCAGGAGGTATCGCTCTCGCGCAAATCACTGAGAACCCTGGCCGTATTCGCTGTTATGAATTTTCTCTACAAATTGATAGATAGAAAAGTGAATCTTTCAACTGGTAATTGCCATAACAAAAACGTGCAAACTAATGTAATGAGTAGTCGTTCTAAATCGAGTGACCTCTTGTAGGTTTAAAGGCAAATGTTGGCATATTTTCAATATTTCATGATACGTTAGGAGGTGGGTACGGGAGGGGTGTTATCACTCCGCGCGAAGCGTAAGCGCGGAACCCCTACAATTGTTACTTTTCCCAATGACATTTCCCGGAGATTGTTGCCGAACAATATAAATTAGCGAAAGGTTCACTTTATATGATCAACGGTCTTATCTAAAAAGTACAATTAGTTAAAGCAACAATTAGAAATTTTTTGAAGAGCGCCCTCCCAATTTGTAAAAAAGCGATTGATTTTTACACGGTTGCATTGTACTGGCTAGTAAACTATACCCTGTGAATTGGTTAAGCTCGAAAATCGTATTGTTGTCACAACCGAAGGATCCCAATAATTAATTCAACGGCTGCGGAAAACGGCCTTCCACCTTGTGAAATAGCCGGGAAATGCGCCATGTACGTGTCTACACTAGCCATTAGTTGTTTATTAGGCTCAGGCAAAGTCAGTTAGAGGTTAACTTCTCGAGGTAGGCAACTATTTCATCATAGACGGACATTAAACGTCGCATTTTCCAGCTCTGCCGTAAGTCCCAATCTGGGATCCAAATAAATACAAAATGCTTATTTTATGATAACTACGCAGTTTTCGCATTCTCGTTCGCAGGTATAGTTTCCTAGACAAGTACCACCGTAACTCTGCCAAAATACAACTTTTGAAAATTGGGACGCTCTTCCAAAAAGTGCATTATGCTTTAACCGAAGTAAGTTGTTAAGAGGACTTTATCAATCGCGGATATTGGGTGGCGTTTCGAAATCAATTCTTGCTATTTAACAGTTCTTTAAATTAGAGGGAAAAATCCAAAGTCCAAAAAGATCAAAAAAAAAAAAAAAAAAAACACAATAGCTTCCAAAATTTCTCATAGGCACCAAAACGGTCATAATCGGGGATGAACTGCAAGGAGGCTAAGTCTACGCTATAAGTTAATTCTGATGAAACAAAAAAAACAAAAACAAAGGTGCCACAATCACATTAAAATTTGTTTCTTTTTTTACATACTAAGAGCCCTACTTCGAATTTTTCTTTCCGTTTTCTTCTGATTTCCATTCCTTTCCTCTCCTTTTCCCAGGCTGTTCTTTTGTTTTCTCATTTCCTTTCATTTTCTCTTTTTTTAACGACCCCGTTGGGACGGCCCTTGTTAGCAATTCCTTTCTATAAGAAGTATGAATTTAAAACTTCTTGACGAGATCTCTATCTATTAAGCATTACTCAGTGAGTTTGCTAAATCAGAAATCGGAAAAAAATCATCAAAAATAGATTTTTGATGTCTGTAACAAGTAAGGTGCCCTAAAATATCCTGCAAATGATAAGACCCTGCAGAAGCAACCTAATAATGGACAAAATCGGATATATAGTCATATGTCCGTACGGACACTTACTCTTTGAACACTGCCCGTTTTCTCCCTTTTCTGTCAATCTTTTCTTCAGTTGGAAACAAGTGATTTATGAGAATTCTACAGAAGTATCTTTCACTTTTCAGCCTATTCCTGCAAAAATTTCAAATATTTGGATGTCTTTCGGATGAATCACTGATAGTGGTCTTTAAGATCTTGCGAGGAGAAGTGAAAGACCCAATATTGGATGACGATGGCAGAGTGTAGGGCCCTATCAGAATGGTACTGCGTTCTACAACAAATACAAACAATTTACCATCAGCCAAACAATAAGTATAATATTTATTCTCGATAGTCCAAAACCATGTCCTAAAGCAAAAAAAACCCGATTTCTCGCATTTATAGGCCTATTTTATGGGCCCCCTGCAATCCTGTTGACTACTGATATGAAGTAGACGGACAGCCTGCGTGGCTTGACACACGGACTGAAGCGCAGTTTGTCAGTTTTGCTTTGACGACGCTCATTCATGCATATTCAGTGTGTACTTTTGGTACAAATGAATAATTTCCATTGGACAAGGGCGGTTTACACGGGAGGAATAGATGCGTCAAATTCTGCGTATGAACAAACAGGGTGGTTTGGCATCGCAAATTGCTGAGAGTTTCAGATCTACGCTTCGCCTTCTTAATCTATGGTGCGGGGGAGGGCCGGCCAAGAAATCCCAATTTCAGACGTCCGCCATTGGTTTTTTTAACCGGAAAAAGGAAATCTTGACGAAAAAATTCTGATTTTTTTTATATGTTGTCAGAATATTTTCTTATTCAAAAACGTTGGAGTTGAGCATCAACTCCAATGGGAAGGGGTCTTTCTGATTTTTGTGTATGAATAAACGAACGAGGACGAGGTCGTATGTGGTCATGGGAAACACCCATGACAGACCAACACATCACAGCACCCAAATTGGTTGGGGGTTTGCACTCCGTATTGCGTCATTCTTTTGACATTTGGTGAGTTGCTATAAATGAGGCTTGGCCGCACCGCCTGGATTTTGGTGTTCTGACCCTGTACGCCTAAAAATTTCGAGTGATGACGGACTATGCCGCGAAGGGGGTAGGACCACGACATCGCCGATTTGGGACCATTGTGGGATTTTACAAAACGGTAATTTGTGGGACATTGTTACGTGCATTTACTATGGCAGCCTCAGCCTCAGTTACAATAAAAATCTCCTCTTAAACTTAGTTCAAAGATCTATATCATGATAATTAGGAATAAATTATTGACTGTCAACTTTCCGTTGGGGTTAGTGGCCCCGCTGCAAAAACAGTGTAATTTCCATAGTCGTGACCAGATATAGCTTAAGTCGAGTCTCTGTAAACCGCCCAGTATGCGTAAGAGCGACCTCCTACCGTAAGTATGTGAAAAGGGGACGAAGCACTAGGGTTACGCGGGTGTTTGATGCGATTTGAATTTGCTGTTGCTGTTTAGTTGGCATGTCGTTACCCCGCCTGAAACTATGCATTATACTTTTTTGTCTCTAGTTCTTTTTAGGGGCGGTCATATTTATGCCGGGGGAATGGAGGATTCAACTTTTTCGGGCACAAATTTGCATTCCCCCTCACTTCCGTTCAAAATTTCACACTCCCCCCTTGATCATGCTGATTTCCTCATGAAAAGTTCATGTTCCATCTCTATCGTTGATGAAAAAAATTTCACGTTCCACCCTCTCTCTTCAAAAAATTTTCGAGTTCCCCCTCAATCCTCCGTTCCCCCTGGCGGAAATAATGGACCCCCTTCCCTTAGAAACGTCACGCAAAGGAAAGCTGGAAATGAATAAACTACACCACTTATTGCAATCTGGGTATCTCCAATTCAACCAAGCTGAAATTCTTTAGCACCTGTGTAGACTAGAGAGTATCCTGTATATGGATCTGAGACCTGGCCCATGAAGAAAGAGCTACATGACCAGACTGGATGGCACCTACACCACGCTCGTATGCGAGTACAAAACATATCTGGCGCGAGCCACAAGAACCAACACAATGGATATATGGAGGATATACTCCAATTTCATATTCTGTTGCCAAACGCGTGCACGATTGCCGGGTCACTGTCTCGTTGCGATTGATCAAGTAAGTCTCGACGTTCACATGTTGGAGTTACCGTGGCCAAAAAACAGGGTTCGTCGCCCCTTGAACTACATGCTGTGATTGCTCGAGAATCCAGAAGGATCCATCTGACATCCCCAACTTAATGACAAGAACAGGGAACATTTGGCCGTACATGGTGAACAGCATTCGGCTGCTGGCCGTTAGATTAAGGACCACACGGTAGTGTGTCCACCAGTTTAATTTTAAAAATAACCAAATAAAACACCCCAAAAAAAAAGCCAAACAAAAAAGCCAATTAACAACAGCCAAGATACAAACGACACACACCGTGAGGTATATTTAACAGAAAAACAAACTTTCCCTTTGTTTTGCCGCGCTGTTTTGACGAGAAATAGAATGAAGGTGGCATTATTCACAATAATCACTTAACCGCTCGCAATACACAACAGAGCATGTTATTTTTCAACCACAAAAGTTATGGGACACATTTCATGTGAAACATATAGAAATAAGAAAAAACGGAAACAAAGAATTAGAAGATTTCAAAGGTCACTTAAATGATTATTAGTGGCAAGTGCGAAACTTTACAAGTGGTCTCACAGACTTACAGCCTTTATTACGAATGGATAGTAGTCTCAATCTAATACATAATTTCTAGTTTTCCTATGATGTGCCTTGTAGTGATATAGTAAATATAATTCACTCTATGCAAAGAAAATGGACGTTAAACGGGATCTTTGTCACATCACTACTGAAACATCACTTACTAGCATATCCAACAATTTGCGTTAATGTAATAAGCTTCCTTCGTGGCCGAGCGGGCTAAGCGTTGTAGGTTATTGATTTTACGTTTGATGTCTCTTATTGGTCGGTCGGGAGTCGGCGGTAGCCCGACTGTAAGCACATAAAATTACACGAGAGTAAGAGAATTGCCTGAAGTACGGGTCACCTTGGCCATTGAAGTGTATGGAATGGAAGTACTTAATTCATCTAGCGTCAAACAGGGCACAAAGCGGTCGGAGGAAGAGACAACTTCCCTTCGGTAGTGTGTACACCAAGTGTTGGTAAAAATAAAAAAAATAAGAAAAAACAGCAACAAGCATTAGAACATCCATGATACAAGCGAAACACCATGAGGGTATATTATCAGGAAAAAACTCCCTTTGTTGCCGCGTGTTTACGAGCTAAAACCACTGGGGGGAGTATCGTTTACGACACCGCTAAATACTACTCGTACTACATTTAGTCAGCATTATTTCAACTCAGAAGTATATTGGGACATTTCATGAGCAAGATATGAATTTAAACGGAAACGACGAGTTGGAAATGCTTTCAAAAAGGTCCTCTATAGCGCTATTAGTGGCAAATGTGCAACTTAAAAACACGGTCCTCACAAGACATACAGCCTTATTACGAAAATTAATATTGAAAAAAATTTTTAATGTTTTCTTTTTATCATCATATGTGCCTTTTACTGCTAAACATGTGAAAATAATTGACTTCATAAAAGAAAATGATGTTTAACGAAATTCTTTAGTTTACTCACAATGAAGCCTCATAGCATATACAACAATTCGCGTCGTATGTTACACGCTTTCTCCGTGGCGCAGCGGGTCTAAGCGATAGGCGTTATTGATTTTACTTTGGTTAGTCGGTTGTGCAGTTCGGTCCCGCTGTGCCCACCACTTTCAGCATATTAAACTTATGCTAGTATTCAGTTCTGGTGATCATTCTCTTAATTGTAGGCAACGGTCACCCTGCCATTGAAACTGGCTATGGCAAGTATAGTAATTGTTAGTATTCCGTTATGGTCGGGAAAACGCCAAGGATCCGTTCGATTTTAAATGAAACTCATAAACAATGAGAGGTTGTCTTTGGAAGTATTTCGTAAAAAACATATATCTAAAAAAGTACTCCCTAGGACGGACAAATGAGACCAACAATGATTTTTAAAAATTCCGGTTGATTTTCTCCAGTTTGAACCGAAAAAGTAATATCACCGGGAGAAAAATGGTGCACCGGTCTATTGTATGCGAGCTAGCTGCTCCTTCTGCATACCAGAGACAACTACAGTGGGTCCACAACAGGTTTACACTTTTAATCTGCAATCTCTCAAAAGTGGGGTCAGACATATCACAAGAGTTTGGAAGATAGTTTATTAATTACAAGATCTTGTTTAACCTGGTGAAAACGGCGTCAAAACCAAAAGCTCAAATAACAAAATGGTGGCCATTCTGCGAAAAAAACTGGCAAAACCACTTTGCACACACGTAAGTCTATGGACCAACCATATATGGTTAACAGAAATCAATACCCTTACGTGACCTGGAGGTCTACTCACTTAACAATCTACTGAACACCCTTCTCAAATTGTGTTTACCGTTTGCAAAAGAATGAGAGAATATCGCAACCGTGTGGAAACTCAACTTGAAAATGCCTATTTACATAATAATTAGTTGATTTCATTGGGGGAGCCATTTAAATGAAAGATAATGCAGTTTTTTTGCCATGACTGATCGAGATTCTGCTTGTACATTTTCGAAGTTTGCATGGTTTTGGGGACAAGATCAAAAAGAAGAAGCAATATTTGCAGCCGTTTTATTTTTAAATTATAAGAGAAACTTGAAATAATTGAAGTGATCTTAATTTTACCTTTGTGGTTATGATTAAATTACCAAGTCCATGACGGGGGGGTTGTGTTTCTTTGGGCATTGTCAATGTGGTGTCTCAATCTTGGTTAATTGTGACCCCCAACAGGGGTCCCTAGACTTACGTGAGTGAAAAGTGATTTTGACCTTTTTCTCTAGATGGCTGCCATGTTGTCATTTCGGCTTTGTTTTCAACGCTGTTTCACCAGGTCCAACAAGATGTTGTAGTTAATAAATTACCTTCAAAATGTTTGATATGGTACCCACGTGAGAAAATACGCAGATGAAAAAGTGTACACTTTTTTTGACCAATCTGTAGTTAAAATTTATCAAAAGGAAGGAAGGAAACGAGCAATAAAAACTAGTGCACTCCGGGACAAGTGTGTGTACGCGGCCGTAACAGCAAACAAATCTGCAATGTAATTAAGTGCATGTCAGAGCCCCCAGATGAAAACTATCGATTTATAATACAACATCTAAATTTCGTTGATTGAAAATTCTCGGGGATATTTCAAGGGACTACAATTCTCGCCCAAATATTCTAAGCTACCTTTGATGGCCACTGGTCACGAATAAGGAAATATGATTTTATATGGGTGTTAGTCGGTTTCGAGTCCGACGAGCTACCATTTGATTTAATAATTGATGTTGTTATATAAGTCTCCGTTGATGATATCTTTTGTTGAGAATGATAATTTATGATAACCGTAGGGAAATCCAAGTACTGAAAGTACTGTACCGTGAACACAGTTTCATATAGTTCACACATTCCCTTGCACAAAATGTAGTGCGTCATGTGTAGACGTGTAGTCTGTTTACAAATAAATAAGGTATATTAAAAAACATGGTCTTAACAAAATGATGTCCTCTGGCTAGATGGGTTTGCGACACTCCCGTAAGATTTAACAGGTATTTCATCTAAATTGACTTCGAATTTTAATGCCAAACTCATTCTTTTCTTTTAAAATGTAAAATACCAGTGTTTGTTTGTTTATCACAAAAAAGGGACAAAAATATACTTTCACAATTTTATTGCCAGTTTTAATTATATTTGTGTTGTGAAAAGCCTAAAATTGCCGAAACGTTAAAAATTTGATATATCAGTAACTGAAGGAAATATTAATGTAAAAAATAAAACACTAAAAGTTATTTTCCAGCTACATATATAAATGTATATAAAATCTCAGATTTTGAAGCGACTTTGATGTTCACAAAAATAAGGAAATCTACCAAAAAAAACGTTCAACGTCAAAAAAACCACGTTTTAAAAAGGTACGAGCCTGATAAAGTTAATAAATGTTAAGAGAGCACCAAGTAATCAAGTGCGTCTGCCCCATTGGCAAACTTGGTCCCATTTCTTCTACAATACAAAAGCAAATAAAAAGTTTCCACCATCAACCTCTACACAGCCAAAATATATTTTAGAGTTTCATGCTAGAGGGTTGCTAATGCATACATTCCGGTTTTCAAAAAAACCCCTCTTCATACGTGAGACAACAAGAGCAGCGGGACCTTCCTATGGTCTTTAGTACCCTTCTCCCTCTAGGTTATCTCACAGAAAGACTGGTACAATACCCAGAAAATACGTGAGTTAGACTCTATCAAAAACCAGACATCATACCCAAACCTACATTCTATAGAACAGTAGACTGCAGATCCGTCGAAAAAACACATTTCATGGGGAAGACAATTGATGTTACAAGGGAATTTGGGCTTTATCCTTATTGCAATAAAGTTTCCACAACCAAAAACAAGCAAGCAAGAAAACAAACGACACTAGAAATCTAACTTTGAAAGTATTGGGTGCAAGCGGTATCTTCCTCGCTTTCACCAATGAGGTCTCGGGTTCGATTCCGGCGGAGTCCTCGTTCTCGTTGGCTTTTGTGAATTTGGTTTATCGATCCATACTCGTTCCCGCAGGTTTCTCCGGGGTACGCGGTTTCCTCTGCTTATAAAACGTGCTCTTGGCAATTAAATTGTTCTGTATTATGGTGTCTTGACTGTGCTGAGCGCCTTTCATGGCAGCCCCACAGCGCCTTGATCACCGTTTACGGGGATATGTCGCGCGTAAAAATACACATTTATTATTATTATTTCAGTCAGAACAAGACGCCCTTTTACAAAAGAAAATAGGAACACTATTCCAAACTAAACTGCTAATAAACCTTAAGAACCAAATTGCGTGGCTTATTTTAATGGGCATTTCGTGATCCACCGCCTCGTCCCCCCGACTACCTCAAAAAAGTGAGATTTTCAATAGCATCTGAACCCGTTACATTAATCCTGTGTGCCAAATCCTTACATGCAATTCGGTCGTGTCGGTAAGTAATTCACATTTTGTATTTTCTGACCCGTAAACGGACAGAAATTAAGCAATGGCCTATGGGGCCGTAGGAACGAGCTTTGGTCATAACACAAACCGCAAGTTCGGGATCGCTAAAAGTTTGAAGAAGCTTTTTCTCAAGATAACTATGAAAAACATGAATAAACAGAAGGGCTAGAAGCACAAAATGCCCATTAAATCAACAATTGATCTAATGATTTGGTTCCTTTAATCCCTGGACCAGTGGGAGGTATGATTAATACCCTTGGGAAAATTGATAGCTGCTGTGTGCATAATACAGCTAATTACATTGAATCTGTATGTTTTCATAGTTATTTTTATTATTTTTTTCCCTCTTCACGGAAGTCTGACTCTTCAACCTGAACATTTCTGTGTATAGTTCCATCTCCTCTATCATGTACTTGAAGGATAAAACTACAGTTATAGATTTGGTTACCAATTTTTGAATTTCCCGCTGACTTATGACTCATGTTTGACAAAAAGATGCGAATTTTCACTGCAAAAATACATGTACCAAGGCAATAAACGCGATTCACGCCGCAAGGACACACCGATGTGGACCGATTGGTTTTCTAATCTTTTCCTCTCCTGCGAATTCAATTCCACCCAATATAGCGATGAATGTTGGTTGACGAGGTTCCTTGATTCTTGTAGATTGCTAAAATTGAATTCACGCTTCATAATTGAAGGAAATAGAAAAATCGCGAGTATTTAAAGCGACTCTACAATCTCCCTGAACATTTCCACGTCTTACGGTGAAATTGTCTGCGTGCGCTAGGATAATTCACAGCGTGCACAAATACTAGACTTGATCAAAATCTTGGACTTGGCACCAGCATTTGTACGGATTGTATGGGTTTGAATTGCGTTTCTTTTCTTTTTTTGGCAGTTTTGCAATGTTAGCACTAATTTGACAACAGTCGACTTCCCTTGCCATAAGCTATGCCCGCTGTAGTCGGGCCGATTCAGGGGTTGTCTGACATCGCGTTTGATTTGAATTGTGTGTTTTGTAAATTGTGAAAAAGCAATCAAGTCGTACTTTGACATGACTTAGTTTTAGGCCCACCATGAGTTCTGATTTTCAAGGTCACGCTGCAACTTTTCATGAATATTAATTGAAATCAATCTGGGCTTACTCTGACCCAAAAGGCCGGGGAAGGGGTTAATGAAATGTCACAAACGTTCTAAACGGAATTAGGGATGGAAGAAAGAAGAAAGGGGACCAAGTTGCCAATGGGGGCAGACGCACTTGAGTATATTCTTGGTGTGCTCTCGTAACATTTATTAATTTTATACGGCTCGTACTCTTTTTTAAACTTGGTGTTTTTCCGTTGAACGTTTTTTTTTTTTGGTAGAGAGATAGAAGAACCGTGAACATTGGAACCATTCCTTGGTTGGGTTGCTCATATATAAGGCTTGAAAAAAGTTTTTAAGCTTCTTATGGCTCTTACCTAATTCTTTCTAAACCCTTCTTTTGTTCAACACAGAAATTTGAGAGGATATGAAGGGTTTTCATTGCGCTTCTTTAGCCTAAGGTTTGGACAAAACGGTTCTTAATCGCACTTTTTTTCTCTCTAAGAGTGTAGTATTTTTAGTCCAGTTTTTCTACATCATTCAACAATTATAGATTAGATGTCAACATGAAGCTTGCAAAAGTTCGGTACTGTAGTGTCGTGCATAATGTACCTTCAATGCAGAGATACCTGTGCTGCAAGAATTATTCAGGGGGCAACCCATATTGAAAGTGAAATGTACGGATCTTAAGACCCACCTTTCAGCAATCGTTGTCACCAGCGACCCCAGATTTTTTAAAAATATCACCCAAAGACCTCATCATATTTTTAAAATTTACCACTGTCACCGGGTACCCAAAGGACCATAAATTTTTTTTTAGACAATTTGCAAAATATTCAAAAACTCAAAAAATAAAAAAAATAAAAAATTTTGCAAAATTTGTCACTCGGAAAGCCCCGATTTGGGGCAATTTGGCTGTCTACATGCACCCAAACACCCCTCAATTCTGTCACCAAATGCCCTTGGTTTGGAAGTCAAGGGCGTTAAGTTCCTAAACTGCAGAGATGCGAGAAACGATCTTATGTGGAAGGCCTGCCAAGTTGGACCTTGGATTCTCACATATAGGTCATGACACTGACTGAGCGCCTGGCAAGGGCAAGGTGGGGATTCGTTCAGGAATTTTCCTATTAAGGATTTTTTATTTTCTAAATTTCCCGCAACTTATTTAGTTTCAGTCCGATTTTGAGCATTTTAGGTCTGTTTTACGCTGTTTTCAGGATTTTTCCACAAAACTTATCCAAAACTTGCAATTGGTTCATGCCATGACTGAGAGCAGCTCAGTAGCAGCTGGCAAGAGAGATCTGGTGCTTGTCCATCAAACATGCGGTGGAAAAGAGTGAAGTTCCCAACCGCCCTGCAGATGAACAGTGGGGTTGGGGCATGTGATTGAGAGGTGGATAACTCTCTAGGGATACCAATGAGGAAATGGCACATCTCAGGCATCAAGTTGGATAGTGTAGTGGGTGTTGCTCTACACCATGCTGAGCTTGCATATTCCATATTGGATTCGTCGAACAGGATTAGGCCTTAATACCTTTGAGGGGTCTAAGATCGACGGAGTAAATAGTAATCTATTATATAGTCAATGACTGTCATGCAGTTTAACCATTTTGGTCATCACAGGAGGACCATGTATGCATCGACAGATCCTTATGCTATTCGACTCTTCTAGAGTTCCAAAGAAGGGGAGACTTAGATGAACAGTTGCAAAGTCTTTGTTGACAATTGTTACGGTTTTGCACTTGGCAGCACCAATACAATTTCTTATGAAGTTGACTAAAGCTCGATTTCCTGCCATCTGTGTGAGTTGTGCATCGTCGCGAAAGAGGAAGGATGGATTCAGGATTATTCGTGTGATGTCGTCAATGAATATAAATAAAAAGAACGAGGGCGAGGATTGGGCCTTGTTGGTATCCTGCATTGATCGACTCTTGCTGATACCCTCGTTAGGGATAACTCTGATGGAGCAGTCGCGCAGGTAGTCCATATAGCCAACTTATCTGAGAATCCTAAGACAGAAGCGGGGACCATAGACCAGAATGTCACACTCTGTCCTGTCAAATGCTTTCTCTGTCATTGACGGACTTAGTGATTGCATGGGACAAAACATAGGCTCAGGATCTCAGGTTCATGGCCAGACTAAAGGCGAATTGTCTGTTTGATATTGAGATCAATAAATTATTGCAATGAATTGTTGTATCACCGGGATGTATCCAGATTGACGCCATAGTTTCATAGGTCAGTATGCTCCATTACCTTGGATATTATAGACACAAGGAATCGGGCGATAGCAAGGGATCGTCGGCCGGTGCGCAGAATTTCCAAAGCTAACACTTGATTGGTGCATAAGTGTTAGGAGTTCAACAATTTTTGTGAAACAACATTTCAGGCCATTTTGAATGTAGGCCTATGGAGGGTATACACCCGTGGTACGGCCGTAAAGTTTTACCACTACAACACTGCAATTCTTGGCATTTTAGGTTTCAGCACTTGCTCAAAGGATATCTCAGATCTGCTTGGCAATTTGCAAACAGGCTGTAGGCTTAAAACAATTAATTGGAAATCCATAGTAATTTTTAATAAATGCAATAAATTACTTGCGTAGTTTGTAACTATGTAATTGAGTAACTTTATTAAATTAAGGCCATTTTTTTTCTTTTCTCTTTATTTTAAATTTTCTCATTCAGCCTCTCCTTTTCTAATACGGGACCCAGGGGGGGGGCAGATCATAATTCAACTCCCACTCTATACCCCCCCCCTTGCCTGACCTGTAGTATTAGAAAATTTGTCAACCCACATTATATGAAGACCTGAGTGCAAAAAGTCTTAACTAACTCCACATTGGCAAATTGAGTTATTACTGGTTTGAGGTCCTTAGGTGTCATGAAAATATATATTATGTTTTTGTTTTCAAAAAAATGGTTACAACACTTAGGGGGCAGGCATTTTTTGGGTATAGTACCATTTTGGGGTTCAAAAGTACTTAAGAGTCCACCCAAGCAACAGTGATAGACATAGCAACGTACGAACTCAATGTATTATCATATTTTTAGATAGATAACAGATGTCAATATAAAAAAACGGTGATTTGAATAAAATTTTGTATACGAAATTTCGTTTGTTGTTTGTTTTGGCCACTTTTAAAGAACTCCTAGAAAATCGTCGACCGTTTTAAAGCAATGAGATAATGCATTACTTTCTCCATTTGAGCGCAAGAAGTAACTTAAGGCCAAAAATCGATTTTGAATTGAGTATCTCGTCAGTCAATTGCCCGCATCACACATCCCACCCGTTATAGTCACCCATGTAAGAGGGTTAGAGATTGTTTAGTCCATTTGTAGGAATTTTGAGAAATCTGTGATCTTTTTATAGCCATCAAACTGTGCATTACTCCAAGTTGTAGCGCAAAAGGTACTAAGTGAAGTCCAAAAATCGATATATTGAATATCATCTCGAATCAATTGCCGGCAAGCACAATTTTGTTCCTCTCCATTTATCCCAAGTTATGTTTCCTATGACCATGTTGAAATTCAAATTGTGTATCTCTTTCCATTAAATTCCCACAATATTTTTTATAAACAATTTGAAGGACATACCCAAAACATCAAATATGGACTTAAGTACTTCCTTGCGCTCAGGTCCTTCATATAGGGCCCCCCTGTCTAAACTACCCCAGGGCCCCCTTTGCAACGTTAACTGTGTCTTACGCAGAGTCCAACGTCCTAACTTCCACAATGTCCCCCCCCCATATACCAAAGATCCCCTTTTCCAACTGTCTCAAAACGTGAAATTATATACATCATTACTCATCAAATGGTCCACCCGACTGATATAAAGAAATTTAGAGAACCTTTTGAAAATGAAATGGACATTTTTTGTTTAAAACAATTTCTTAGTTTCTTCTTCTTTTTCTCCAAGGCTTCAAGTCATCACTTTGTCATGCTAACCAATAAAAGGGTGGGGGCTCTTATCTTAGGTTGATATAGGTCATGAAATCCCAGCCGAGATGCGCTTTGAGGTTATTTTTCCAGGCATAATTTTAAAATGATGCCAATTTGATTCGATGAATGGAATCTAAAATCCAGGGGGAAAAGAAAAAAGTATACCATCATCGAGCTTGGGGTTATGGTATGTTGTCATTATAATAAGGGGGTGCCACCTAAGTATTATTATGGGGTACCTTTTTAAATGATGCTTTTATATAGTATGGCACTAAAACTTTATTTTGATATTTTTTAATATTAATGGAGAGAAGCGATCCATTCCACAATAGTAGGTGCTTAACAACGAATTCTCAAAAGCCCCACTTGGTAACGGCTTTTACCAAAAAAACTTCACTGTAAAAAAGGTAGGTTTAGAAACAGGGTTGCAAAGAAAGGTTTAGGTATTAACATTGTCAAATATCGAACCACTTGCGTCAAAATGCATTTACACCTACCGTCAAATGACAAAACATAATAGATTTAAACGCGTTGTTTATTTAAAATTGTTTATAGACTGTTAAGATATTTCAAAACATGCAAATAGCTCAAATACTGAGTGTTTAGAGTTTAGAAAGGATTTTATTTCTAAATCAATCTTTCAAAATGTAGTAATGGACGAGATGAAGTGTTATATGTTTCCCCCAATTTTATGCCCCCCCCCCCCAATGTCAGGATATATGTCGAAGTTATGACCAAGTTTTGTAAATTGGTCCCGGGATTGGCTTGATCAGAATCAAAAGATTTTTTTTGGGGGGTGCGGAAGCACGAAACCTTCGCTCCGTAACCCATCCCTACGCCCGCAGCATGCCAATCCGTCCACACTCTAAAATTTCAGGATTTAAAAGTTATCATCCTTAAGTTTAAGGTAGGGACCCTGAATGAAAATGTATAGATTTATAATTAAAGCAATAACCAGTTACATTTTTGAGAGCGCCCCAATGTTCAAAAATTTGATAATTTTTGCACAGGTAGTTGGTAACAGAATTCGCGGTTTTTCTCGGCTTTCGCTTTTCCGGAGAGGTTTGGTTTGGTTCCTTCCGTGAAAACATTATCGGGGTTGGGCGATGGGGGGGGGGGGGGCTTTGGAATGCAGTGTAAATCAGATCGATGGCACGTAGGAGTGGTTCTAATTTGTTTTCAGGTGGGACGTGCGGCCGATTTCGAAACTTGGCTGCTTGGGAACTTAATTTGTGTCCAAGGTAGGAAATGAAATTTTGAGAAATTGCAAGATTGAGAGCCGAAATTGGCTAAAAATTGAGAGTTTTGGAGGCAAAGTTTACCAAAGGAGACTTCTGGAAATCACACCACTAAAGAACTCCCCATAGACTTGTTGTGTACAAAATGACCTCTCAACAAAAGTCAATTTCTAGGCTATAAAGCGACTGGTTATTTTTTAAAACTGGATGTTGTTGGGAAGGATTAGGACGTAGCTCTTAAACAAAACATGAAAAAGTCATATGATGAAGGCTGATTTTTGAGCTACAGAGCATAGAAAGATTTGCATGTTTTCAAAACGTCCACAACTAGTTGAATCGTACTATAGAAATTCAAATTGCAGAGTTTCCCCAAAATCCCTCAGAAATTATACAAAAATGGCACTAGAAAAAAAAATCTTTACCACCCAAATGGTTTGTTACTTAGTCACACAGGAGTAAATTCAAAGTTCATTTAAAGACACAACTAATCAAACATGTTTGACTTTCATTTAGGCAAGGGCCATATTTGGGACGCCAACACTGTCTCGGCATTGACGTCGTCTGCTACACCCAGTTTATTTAGTGGTTGTGATTGCCGTATGAACTGAAATGACTTCAACGGAGTCTCGGGGGACACAATGTACTATTAAATATATGGTAAATTTAGAATTTCTGTTACGGGCATTCTGCCAATAAAATACTGTCACAGATCTTACAGTATAGACTATAAAGAAAAGGTAAACTCTGGAAAGGTGTGTATTCGGGAGTTATTAAAAAGCTTGGGACTATGTAGGGATAAAACAGCACTGATGACCACAAACTCACTAGCAACTACCTAAATATACTTTAGACCCCATCTTTTACATATATATAAATTATAATTTCTACGGTACGCCTATTTAGTTGGTAGAATGAATGTTGCGTATACTGTAAATTTAAAAGTACAAGATAAATGGACGACCGAAGCAAATACATTTACCAGTATCTTTTATAGTTTCATCGTAACCTCAAATGGATAAGGTATTTTTACATAATAGTGGATGGGGAGGGGCTCCTGGAGCCATCACATCCAGAAACTTGCATATACCATTGGAATAATTCGGCAAAACTCGCACAGGCAATATATATTGCTCTAAGACATTACTATTAGCTGAAAGAAAAAGAATAAAAATATTGATCGGGTTAGAAGTAGGGGCAAAACATGGTTTGCGAGTGCACAATTTGGACTGAAAAATAGCCATTTTTGCCGCATTCGCCACAATGATGCACTATACAGTTAAACCATGGTTTATATGCGTTAAAGGCACGATCAGTGATCTACACGAACGAGTCAAAAATATTAAAGTCGCCAGGAATAGCTTAAAAGTGAAGATTAAGTCTTGTACAATTCTTATAAATTATTTTCAACTGAAAAATTGAGAGAAATGAGAAAAATCGGGTTTCAAAGATACGAATCTCCATTCAATTACGTGTTGTAGTAGGTGTCCGTGCGCGTGCGGACAGAATGAATAAAATATCCACAACTGTACATGGGAATGAATTATCAATAATCAATTTTAATTTGTTCATCATAGAATACCGTAAAAACAATATAATTATGTACCAAGGCAGTACAGTTGAAAAATTAATCGTAATATTAAGCAAAATAGTTTGCATACACGTAAATATGATATAATACATTATGAATAAACCTGGATCAAATTAATATTTTAGTCTCATTATTATTATTTAGGTAAAAAAGGAAATCGTTGAAATGTGAGTGGGCTTTTTGTAAATATTAAAACGTACATAAATTCCTTTTTACAATACGTAAAATAACTATATTAACAAAACAATAGAATGGATTATCCCCCTCCAATTCGCAACACACGTAGACACACAACGCGCGCGTGCCCACCCTTGCAAAGTCCCGAACGCCCCCCCCCCCGATTTCTATGGGCATTAATTCCTATAAATTAGGGACCACGCGATAGTTAGCGTTATTCATTTCTATTGGTATCAAATTGCAGTACCAACATTCGCAAATGACGTCATAAGGTGAAGACAAGTATGAAATAGGGTGGGAAGGACGGAAAATGATATGTGCAATTGTACCGACTCAAAACACACTGTTTGTGAATTTGAAGGCCATATCTCAAAATGCACCAAAATGTAGTTATAGCTTGGAATTCTCAGTCTGGACCAATTTTCAATCTACACGTACAGTGGCATCCAAATACCTAACAAAAAGCTAATGTTCATGTTTAAGATAATCAAATTGGGCTAAGTTTTTCTCATTCTACAACATTTTCTTAGTTAAAAATAAACTTTGTCCACAGCAAAGGAAAATTAATTTATTTTTTCTATTAGTTAGCACGTAGGCCTAAAATTGTCAATTAGATCAGGAAATAAACAACATAGCACGGAAGCCATTTTGAGAGGGTAAGTGACCATAAAACAAAAAAAAAAAAAGAAAGGATTTATGCTTTCACATAATTCCACAATACAGTAGATAACAAGAGGTTCTATATAGATAGAGAGGCAAAAAGGTAGTAATCTTTAGAAATTCACCGTCTATCGCATGTTTGCCGACCACAAAGAGAAAACATAGAGTACAAACACTAGAAAGCAATGGCTGCAGGAGGCCGAGTGTTCTAGAATTTCCTTTGTTCAATTGTCCTTTATTGTTTACTATGAATATTCATCAGGACCGTTATTTTCAGGAGGTGTCAAGAGACACGTTCGGAAAAAAATAACGGGTTGATTTTTTTTTTGTGCCGGGTTTGTTGTGATGAAGATTCTACAGTTTAGCTAAACGGTCTCTGACCGTTTCGTAATATAATGGACAGTTGAACCAAAAGATATATATTCAAAGCATCCCTTCTTGTTCATTTTTAGCAGTTCCCTTGGGAGGGGAGGTGTCACAGTATACTACTAAATAATGAATGCCTCAGATTTGTGTCGGACCGCTTGTCATAAACTCGGTGCGAAAAATGTTTTGACGGTTTTTAAACTTTGAAGAACTGCAAATACCCTGTTTGTTATAGGCACACTTAAATGTTGTTTTTGTATAAAAATAAGGTTAGTAGTGGATTCAACATGCCTTAGATGTATGTTAATAATGAAATCAGACCTCATTCTATAAACACGAAACTAATATTGATAAGCAATCAACTTCGGGCTATATCTCCCAGAAAACAATCTACAGTATGGAATAGTTTACCCCTCTAAATATTGCAATTTCAAACGATAACACAGAAACACAAAACAACAATAAAAGTTAAACAGCATGTATAATTTTGCAACCCAAATCAGCCTCAGGTCCGCCTCAGGCCTCATTTACAATGCTCACTCACCGGCGCGGGCTATCACAAATTTCTACATTAGGGGGTCTGTATTTTTTATCATCAGTATAATTGCACCCGGAGTCGAATGGTCCCCTGATTATTTTAACTTGATGAACCATCTAAAATAATCAAAATCAATTGCAAAATAATTCAATTACATTGCTCTAAAATGTACAGGTGTGTGTAATGAACTAATTACTATATAAAAGTACCAAGTATGAAAAATGCCGGACTTCTTGTAAAATAATATCAGTTTGAAGGTAAAAATAAAGCTGTTATAGATTTAAAATTAAGATTTTTTTTTGTAATTATAGAAAAAACTGTTGACGCTAGAGAAAAATATGTAGTGGACGGAAAAATCGTAGACGACACATAAGCAGTATGGGGACCAATACGAAAGGATTTCAGACGTTTTACGCTCAACAGAAAGAGAAATATGAAAAACCAAATGATGATAACATTTACACAGAGCTCATTTACCACCATGGGGTCGACCAGGGCAGCAGCTGGCCGTTTGAGTGAATATTTAGCTGTATGCGGTTGGATTATCAATGGACTTCAGCCCGGACAGTTTTCAGGTAAATTTTGCACACTGTGTCACTGCATTGATCAAGGGTATGTCTGTATAAAAGCTTTGCCATGGTTGATGCAGTCGTGCATGAGTGATGGTTTGTTATGATCACAGATACCTGCTGTCCTTGGATTGTGCCATTTGCGATTGATGAGCAAGTGTTATGCCGAGTGAGGATAGTTAGTGGTGATCAAATTCCAAAGTCAGAACTTCATCAAATTCCTGACATGCCTTGTTTTTGTTCCCTTCCAAATTTGCTTATACTCTCCGTCAAATTCCTTTTCGCTGCGTCAAGACTACGCCAGCATCCCGCACAGACAGAACCAGAAAACGCGTAAAAGAAATACATAGTAAGTCTGCGTGGTGGTTTAAAAGCAGTCAACTTCGCCGCACAGACCTTATGTAGTCGCTATTTCAGAAAAGGAATTGTGACGACGACTATACTATAGTCAGGCTAGTGCATGGACTGGTGACTCACTGTGTCACTTACCTGTTCATGTGTTTACTGTCAGTGGTTTAGTGTGTGAATTCAGTAAATCATTCATTAGGTCATGTGTAAATTCTACTGTGCAGCAATGCTTGTTCAAAATATTACACCAAAGTGAAGTTGGAGTTGTACAAAATAGTAATTTTCATTTCAAAGTAACAGAACATTGATTTTCCAACTCAGTCCATGCAGTTAATCCCAATAATTGTGACTACACATTTAACATTTATTTTAAAGGTGCGTGTTCCGATCGTCTTTGGGACCCCCCTGATTTACCCGGAGGTAGTATCGATTTTGATATCAGATGAAAGGCCGTATTTTTCTCATTGTCGTCCTGAAATTTGAGCCCTCAAATCCTTTTCATTCCCAAGATATAAACAAAAAACCACCGTTTTAGTGGTTAACCACTTTTACTAGCACAGTATTGAATAGGGCTTTGCAACATGCATTATTGTGTCTACCATTAAAACCGCAAGTTTGTTTCCCACGGTACTTGATGGGGTGTTTGTGCAAGTGCCAGGCTCTCATATCAAGTAGAGAACACAATACACATAAATCGGAACAAGCACCTTTAACATTGGTCATTATCATATCACTGAATGTGTACCAATGTTAAAATGTCAAATGTGTAGTCACAATTATTGGGACTATCCATGCAGTCTGACAGTTTTACATGGTCAGTAAGAAATTGTTGAATGAAGCTAGTACTACACACTGGCTCATCATTTCTCGGACATGATTCAATCAGAATCGGTGCTCTTTAGACCAATTATTCTTGGACACTCAATGCACATGTATCATGGACAGTGATGGACAACAACTGCAGTGAATTAGGGGTTCATTCATAGTATTTTGGGTATGAATGTTTGTTTATGAAGCCCGAGGGCATAAACAACGTTCATAACCAAATACTATGAATGAACCCTGTTCATCTTTCTGCTAACTAATAATACTTACAAAATATCAGGCTCGTCTTTGACTCGCCCGATATTTGATCTCGGCCAGGGCAATATTTATATAATATTGGAAGGCTGAGGTTGATAACAGAAATTATTATGCATCTGGTGTGCAATACTGCAGTGTGAGTAGCGCATACCGCCCAACACTGCACAATATGCAAAAATATTGGGCAGCGTGTTTTCTGTCATCAACCTCAGCCATCCAATATTATATAAATATCGCCCGAGCCTAGGTCAAATATCGGGCGAGTCGAAGACGAGCCTGATATTTTCTTGGCGAGGTCAATATTTTCTG
>JAMKCH010024621.1:0-42525 GCA_023653785.1 Ophioderma brevispina | reverse complement strand
GATGGAATAATAAAATTTGATGACCAGGGATGGAATAAATAAAAACATTTGATGACCAGGGGTGGAATAAAAAACCATTTGATGCCAAGGGATGGATAATAATATTTGATGACCAGCGCGATGGATAAATAACATTTGAGCCCAGGGATGGATAAAAAAAATTTGATGACCAGGGATGGATAAAACATGTGCTGCAACCAGGGATGGAATAATATATTTGATGACCAGGATGCGTTCTAAACAAATATGTTTTGCAATGTATCTACACAATGATTGTCACATCTAAAACTATGGGTGGAATAACTAAGCTAAAAATGAAGTACTTCTTATAGAAAATTACAACTTTTATAAAATTCCAGATCTGCTATACCACACATAATGGTTTACTGCTTATCAAAAGAAAAATCTGATTCATCTCAAATTTTGTGGAATTGAGCAGTCTAGGGTGCCTCTCGTTTAAGTAGTTTACTACACAAAAAAATAATAAAACATAGATTTTAAAATCTCTGAATCGCTTGACGACTGCCCCATAGGCTCTGTCCCTTTCACTCAGATATAATGGTGCACATTTGCCACCTCTGATCAATTCTGACAGCAACTAAATTAGTTCATGAAAATATGTACAAAATTGAAAGTGGTGACAATTTGGATAATATAAACTACCATTTTCTTCTTTTTTTTTTTTTGTTATCAGGGAGTTCAATAGAGAAGGGGGCAGGACACGACCTGCTCGATTTGCGCTTTGAAGCATGATAATTTATGGATTCTACTTGCATTTCTAAGGCAGCCTCCATGCCAGTGACATTAAAAAATCACCTTTTAAACTCTTGTTCAATAAATCTTAGTAATATTCATGATTAAAATTTGATTGACTTCAAAATGTCTGGGTAAGTGGATTAACCCTGCTCTGAAGACAGTTGTTGTAATTTCCAAAAACGGTCATTGAGATTTAAATATTCATGACCGGATAGCCTTCAGTCATCTTTGTCTGTATCCATCTGATATGCAAAAGAGCAACCTCATACCATTAAGTCTTTGTTTTGAAAAAATAATAGCATGCGGGGTACCCTGGGATATTTGATGCAGATTTGAATTCATTGTTGCTGTTAGGATTGGCATGTCCTACCCCTGGAGTTCAACCACAACCCCTATATCGCATGGGGACTGATATTGACAAAATCATAGAAATTAATCAAATGTGGACATTCCAATTTTGCAATTTACTACGTTGCGTCCAGAACCACTGGCTTCATCAGGTAAGTGAACTGGTGGATTGGTCATGTGACAGACGCGAGATACAACTGGATGAATAATCTACATCAGATATGGCTGATATTGCCATGATAAAACCAATCTTGTTATAGCCTAGATGGAGATAGATGAAATTTAAGTGTTCAAAAATGAATGTGTTTGTCAAGTGTTAAATAATTATTTCGTCAGAGAATATGAACGCAATTGCAATTGCATTCTCATTTCCAGAACCCTTCAAAAAAAATGAAGTTTCAAATTGGTCCTTAGCTATATAATAAGAAAAATATGCCTTTTTGTTCAATGAGGATGGCATCACTTTGGAAAAGGGTGATTTTCCATAACCTGACCCATCTGACATACATTTTTTTGCACCTTACTGAATTGGAAAACCCTTCCACAGAATAAAGCACGTTTATTTCTTAAGGTTTCCAATTCATACGTGTGTGTCAGAAAAAGTAAGTCAGATGGGTCAGGTTATTGAACTGCTCGGAAAAATGGCAGACATATTGCCAAGCTTGCCATCGTGACTGTTATAGTTCATTTGATAGGTTTGGAGGGAATAGTTTATATAACTACTGCGGCCCAGAAAAAAAAAATCCTTTTTACCGTGTGAAATTATTTTTTGCATTTGACGATGGCGGTCTCATTCTGCAAAATGTCAGGGTATGCAAATTGCCACCACTTTATCCTATCCTTAAAGTAATACTAGCACATTTTTTTTGAGATTTTTGCACATTTGTGTGGTAATTGTCTAATAAAATATACCTGCAAAGGAATACTCAAGAGTGTTGTCATAAAGAAACAATGTATAATTAGATCAAGATCCCAGATTGTAATTAGAAAGTCCAAAATTTCTGTCCGACCATTAAGGTGTTGGCATCATGATTTACAAATAGGCCCCCAAAGAATTTCTTAAAATTGATATATAGTACATTCATGTGTGCTGATAAACAAATCTGAAATAAAAAATATGCTTACCATATTCGTTTTTGAGAAAAAAGACTTTCAAAAAGTACATTTTTGTTTCAAAATTTTTTGTACATTATATACCATGCAACACTCTATGGGAAAATGTGATTTATCGATACTTAAGTGCCCCAAAAAGATAACAAAGGGGCCGAACGTTTTTCCTGATTTTCACAATGTTTAGGTCTAAGTTGCATACTTTGAAAATACAGGAGATAAAAAAAATGGTGAAATGAAAATTCGTCGACAAAGGACAATTTTTGAGGGAAATTTCAGTCTTCAATAGAGACGATGCGTCTTATAGCGTATTTTACGCCTATATATATGTCACGCAGCAAAACAAAAATGGCGTGCGTGAAAGGTGAGGAGCGTAATTAATAGCGCGTTCTTAGACAAAGTCCTAGGGCACCACATCAGAGTTCTACGCGATTTACGAACGCTTACAAATTGCGGGAAACGCAGAGGTGGGAAAATCGGCTCTGAATTTTGCGACGCCTTAAATCGCAAACGAAATGCACGCTTTCATCTCCGAGTTTATTAAAGTCGGCATGCGCGTACTCCTTCGAAACCAAATATAATGCCAACACCTTAAAAAAAATAGTGCAACTCATGAAAAACCTCATGCCACATACATGGTGCTATTTCCTGGTTTTCATATTGGGAAGCCGTTTCCAGAAGCTGTTGAAAACTTATTCTGATTCAAAATTCCTTCTTTTTTGAGCTTGCCCTTCACAGGTATAGTTTACTAGCCAATTACCAATGCAAACGTTGCAAAAATTTAATTTTTTGAAAAAATTGGGGGCACTCTTCAAAAATGTGTGCATTCTTGCTTAAAGGCTTCTAATACACTATTGTTAATTTAGAATTGACAACAAATGCAATTAAACATAATTACTGAGGAAACGGTACAATTGCAACGAAACACAAGAAATCTCGACTGCAGATTTTACTGAGGGGGCGCTTGTTGCAGTTAGTGTGATTACACGAGCACACTTCACCCCTCGGTTTAAACGATTGTCCTGTATGAAAGGTCTTAGTGATGTAAGGATAATAAATTTTAAGGCCTAAGTATAGAAGATGCATCCATCTGGTACGTTTTTATTCTTGTCGATTGTATTACAACCACCGGCTTCGAACTGCCTACATCGTCCGTAAAACATTAAAGATTAAAATAAAGAGGGATGATTCATAAACTGAAAAACAATCAATTGGCCGGGGTCACACTCATAGCTGTTTTTGACCTCATTTCTGATTCAAGGCACTATAAAAATATCATACAAATCAGATTTTTGCATGTGCTGTAACAGTATATGTATCTTAAAGGTGCATTGTCCGATTTGTGTAATGTGTTTCTCTACTTGTATGAGAGCCTGGCACTTGCACAAACACACACATCAAGTACCGAGGGAGGAAACAAACTTGCGGTTTTGATGGTTCGACGCAATAATGCATTGTTGCAAAGCCGTATTAATACTGTTGGCTAATATTGATGGTTAAAACACTAAAATGATGGTTTTTTGTTTAATCTGGGAATGAAATGGATTTGAGGGCTCCAAATTGCAGCGATAGAGCCATGCGGGCCAAGATTTTTTCACCCTGACCCCGGACTACCCCGTTGCATCTGTCCCCGCCCCCGCCCCAATAATTTTAAGGCAAACCCGCCCGACCGGACCGGCTGGCTTTTTTCATGGACCGGACCACCTCTTTTATAGAAAGGACCGAATGCTCACGTAAAATTACCAGGTGAACTGATGAAGTTGTGAAAACTTTCTAACACATGACTTTTCAGATTTTCAATTGACCGTGGTGTTACCGCGGTACTGGTATTACGTTATATGTTAAAAAACTTGCGTCATTGCCATTCTTGGTCAATTTTACCTTTTCCGAAATAAATCCGACGTATAGTAATGAATTAAAACAATCTTGTTTGTGAAATGTTAGGACTATATCAGTGAATGCGAAATGTGATTTGACGGATGACGATTGTTTTTTCATATGAATAAACCAAGGTGCAATTTGTCGTGAAGGCCGCACTATATAATCGCTGTCACGCGATTTGTTAATTGGTCGGGAAGTATGCGCCGTCCTCCGGGGGGGGGGGGGGTCTCACATTGGGATGAAGTATATGGGTATGTGCGACTATAAGGGACCTCATTTTCAGGCTCTTTTTCAGTTCCAGTGTTCCCCATTTTAGGACCATTTCAGTTCCAGAGACCCTACTTTTCATGTCCAAAGCCCTTCCCTACCAAATGTTCTTCGAAAAACCTCAAAAAAAGTAGTAGCGGAAATGAGGGAAATCACAGCTTATTTTGAAAATTTTTGGAAAACCTAGTGCCGGAGACCCATTTTTTTTGCCTCAAATCAGCTCCTGAGCATCAATTTGAAATCTGGGCGGCACATACGACCGTTGTACTTCCGTTTGTATAGGATACGGGGACCGTGATGCCAAAAGGGGTTAGTTTTTTGCGAAGGAAAATCCCGATACATGGGTCCATTTTCAAGCCAAATCCTAGCGGATAGGTCTTATGGGTTTGTTTTATCGAGACAACTCCTTAGATATGGGTCCCATTTTTCCAAAAATGGTCTAAACAGAAAAAGCCTTAGAAATGGAAGGTCCTGATTTGAGAAAAAATGCCAAAAATGTGTAAAATCCGCGTTAAAAAAATCCTTAGGAAATGGGTATGGGTTTCAGAGCTCCAGCGGCCTACACCCGTCAATTTGTAATTCGATAACCCCCCCTCATTTCATTTTCTCAAATTTTCTATCTATCTGGAGTCTGACGCATTATACTCTATGCAGTCTTGGTTCATACCAAGCAACCTGTGTCAAATATTGACAGCAATTCTGTAGACCACAGGTTGCACGGCGTTCACCGAGCTAATTTACGTAAAACAACTTGCGTAGCGTATTCTAAAGCCAGAAATAAAGAGACAAATACGCGCCAGATTTCAATATGTAAATGTGAATTAGATGCCTTATGATATTCCGCAGACCAGGGACATAAATGACTAATGATAAGGGGTATGTATCTGGCCCCCAATTACAGTTTTAAACATTTTACGGGAATGAACAACATCAGATTGAGGGGTTTATCACCAACACAAATGATACGCAAAAAGTCACCGATCATCGGTTCTTTTTGAAAGCAGCACATTGCAGTGTATGCGGTTTTAAGTGTCTGCGTTTTTTTAAAAGGATGAAACCAGGACAATCTCAGATAATTTTCATAATGTTGCTCTTCTGATTTTTTAACAGCTTGAAATTATTTCCCCGGAACGAAAGCCACATAGCCCCGAACCTACCCGATCCGGCCAAATGATCCCCGGACCGGGACTGGGAATTAATGTCCTAAAATGCACCCCGACCCGCTTGCGGTCCGGATGTGTCCGGGGGGGTATGTTTTGGGGAGCCCCGCAGGGCTCTATTTCAGGACGACACAATGAGAAAAATTGAAATATTCAAAATCGATACTACTTCCGGGTAAATCGGGGGGGGGGGGGGGTGTGGTGGTCCCAAAGATGATCGGAACATCCACCGGTAAGTTAAAAAGCCATCTAATAAGGACAGTGATTGGATATTTTCCATATGGACATTTTAATAGGAGATCATAGCTTTGAAGATTGATGTTTGCTTCCTTTTCTGTCACTTTTGTAAGTTGGGAAAAAATGACCTCATAAAAATTCTTCAGACTTATCTTTCACTTTTAGTATCTGCAAATTTCAAATTTTTCGGGTGAATCACTGATAGTGACTTTAAAGGCACTCTCAATGATTCACCTCAGAAAAGGTCATGGTCATTGGGCGTAGGCCAGGTGGAGGCGGGGGAGGGGGGGGGGGGAAGGGGAAGAGTGGCCCCCCTCTGATATTTTTCTGAGGGGAAATAGGGAAATATAATAAAACACAGTATTCATGTTAAATCAGCCCTTTTCGGATTCTTTTGCCATACGGAACGCGGGAATGTTCTTGGGATAGGGAACATTTGTTGCGGGGAAATTGCCCCCTCGGGACCACTGGGCTGGCTATGTGCCTTGCCATGGTCATCGTCGGGTCGTCTGCATTGCTTACTACACTCTGGTTCAGCATCTACAATAGAAGCCTCTTAAATTCACTGTGTTGTGTGATGAACATGTGGCGCACGCTTGCGGAAGAGGCACGGCGTACTAAAATAGGGGGGGGGGGAATTACTGTAACATGCTGATTAAACAAAAGCCCAAACAAATTTTTTTGCCGATTAGGTGTAAGTATAGCAGTCATTGAACTGCCCGGGCCGGTGGGGGTGGGAGGGCACTCCCACCCTTGGAGTTGAGTGTGTATGTAACTTAATGGCAGTGTCAACCCTAGTACTTTTGTTTTTACGTGAATTCTGATTTTTTGAACCTTTTAAACATAAAACCTGTGTTTTATCGTTACCAACTAAGGTATCCACGCAGACAATTTCATGAGCTGCATTTTTTGCCGATTTTTTAAAACGCATCTTGACCATTTAAAGTCAACAAACCACATTGGTCTTTAAGCACATTTCGCCGTCAGACGCAAGGGCGCAGGCATTGCCGTGTCGCGTGGTGAATTTTTGCTGCGAAATGAAGCGTGCGCGTGTTTTAATATACTTTTGCGCAAACGCATCTTGAAAAAATGAAAAATAACATTTGAAAATGTAAAACAAAGCGCTAATTTAGACCATATGAAATTTCAATTTCTTCTGATTTCTGGAGTTAGAGACAAAAGATGTTTGATTCAATGGTGCATAAAGATGTATTTGAATCATCACAACATACTCAATTTTGAAGTTCAAAGGTAAAGTTATTTGAGAAAGAGACAGCTTGAAATGGCGTGAAAAGTCCCTTTTTTCTAAAACACTGATTTCTCAATGTTCAATTTTTGCAAAATTTGGAAAATTTTGCAGACAAGCTAACTCCAAAAATACCGAAGTAAAAGGTAAGGTTTAACTTTCCCACGATAGCAATCGGTCTTCTCTAGGAACGGTTTTCTCAGTTTTTCATTTTTCGATTTCTAACTAAAGATATTCTCCAATATATACTCATATTTTGGAAAAGAAAAGTAAAAATCACACTTTCTTGACATTTTCCCTTATATTTCGAAAAGCTCTATTTTAAAAAAATGAAAAAAAAAAAAAACGTCCCTAGACAAATTTGTCTTGTTTCTAAAAAATAACATAAGAAATCATGAAAATTCAAATTGTTTTGTTATGCTGTCTGCAAATTTTGGGGCAAAATCATGCTTTTTTATTATTTTTCTCAAAATATGGAAACTTTTATATTAATCTGATGCCACCATCAGGTTCATCGTCCAATTTGCTTTCTAGAAATGTATACTTTTACATACAATAATCAAATATTTGCAAAGTTACAAACCAAAATAGATACTCGGAAACTCAGGGTTGACACTGTCCTTAAGACCCCCTTTCAGCATCATCACCCAAAGACCCCATTTTTTTAAAATCTCACCCAAAGACCCCATATTTTTATACTGTCACCCAAAGACACCTCTATTTTGAGGGAAAATTTTGAAAATCTTCACATAAAGACCTGTTTTTGAGAAAATTTTGCAAAAATCTCAACCCCATTTTTTGGAAAATTTTTCAAATTTGTCACCTGAAAAAAACACACCCTATTTTGGGTCATTTTGGCTGTCTCTCAATCAAAAACCCCATATTTTTTGGGTCCTCTGCCACCGAGTGCCCCTGGGTTTGGAAGCGCTAGCCTTACACATATTCATTTCATATGTGACTGCCCTCCTCGGGGGACTAACTGACGAAATGGGCACAAGACTGGGAGTGGAGTTTCCGTAACCTGACCCATCTGACAAACTTTTTTCTGACACACTTATGAATTCGGAAACCCTTCACAGAATAAAGCCCAGGTTTATTCTGTTGAGGTTTCCGAATTCATAAGTGTCAGAAAAAGTGTGTCAGGTTAAGGAAACTCCCGACTGGGAGTGAGTGGGATAGAAAATTGTACATCCTTACTCTCATTCATGTACAATCCAGTGATTACTACGTTCTCCTTGTAGCATCGGACTTCCTGGTTACTCTCTGGAGGATCGCATGTTGTGGAGTTGTACTTTTCAGGTTTATACGAGCAATATTCATCCTCAATGTCGCTCAAAGAGTAGTCAATCGTTCCACTTATTGATGATACACGACGGTATGTGCAGGTTACACAGTCTAAAGCATCTGAAGCAAGAATACAGGGAATTTTAAATGATTACCGTAAACAAAATAGGGACAGCAGTCCCACATAGGTCGTCTGAATGACCCTAAGTGACCCCTGAATGATCTTTAACCTCTACTCCTCATGTGTACCTCGCATTAGACCCCGTCTCAATGTATAAGCATACGAGTATGATTATATTAAAATACTTGCAAATTATTGCCTGAGGAACGTGGACTCCCAAAAAGTATACTTTTGAGCTCTTTTGATTATGTTAAATGCTTACTTACCGAGATAAAGGTCAAAGAAGGCCAATGCCAAATTAATTATGTTGCCCTATGACTTATTTGGTTACATAACATGATAACTTTGCATTGTAGATGCCACAAACTATTCCTTATTTTGACACATTTAAGCTAAATGAACAACTTGTTTCATTTTTTTACCAAAATTGGAGGAACTTCTGATTTTGACCCCTGTACAAATGGAGAGTGACCTTTTTACAATTTTAGCCACTTTTACCCAATAACTCCAAAACCAATGATCACAGATGGTACAAACTATATATTTTTGGAATCTTTATGACTCTATACTCTGTCCTGCTCAAAGTACCAAGTAGCGAAGTGGGTGTATACATTGTACCAACTTTCGGTGCACACGTAGACAAAGCACAAGTGCATTGCAACTGAAAAGCGATACTGGGTATACACATGCGTCATCACTTCATACTTCAATGTTCTCAAACACTAGTGTCGCCTGCTTTCGCGATTCACCTTTCCTTCACTTTCTGCACAAGGTGACCTCCAATGACCTTGACCTGAGTGTGTGACCCTTAACCCCAGCATTACATGCAAGTGTCCATGCTTGACCTATGAACTGAGTTTGGTGGCAATTGGAGTTAAGGTATTCACACACACAAGCAATTTGAAAAAGGTTACTTTAAGACACCACGCACAACACACACATACAGTATGTTTCGGGTGTGGTCATTCTGTGATCCACTGACACACATGACCTGACACACATGACCCTGATGAATTAAGCAGACTTTACGGAATAAATTCATCAGGGTCATGTGTGTCACAAAATGGCCACACCTGTGTGTTTCTGTTGAGCATACAGTATTCAGCCGGTTTATTTTCCAACTGGCTAATGGCCGCGGATGCCCGGAAGGCGGTGGATTTCTATTGCGCTCAATACCGAGGGAATACCGAAGGATACAAATACTGTTGACCTCATTTCCATATTGCTGTCAGAAGGTAAGATCTAATGGTCATTGCATTGCATAATGGTTTGACCCCATTGGGAAAAATAGTGCAAGATTGCTAAGATGCTTATAGATAATACTTGCTGAAATTGTTCCTGCAAAAAATTCCAATTTAGCTGGACATGCAAGCTATATGTTTGACAGTACCATTTCACTCCTGCACCAATCAATGCGAAGCGATTCAGCTGTATATATGATGACCTCATCAAACGAAAGTGGTGCGTATTTACCTAGGTTTCCAAGTTGAGGAATCCAATTAATTAGTGTATGGAGAAATGCAATATGGCGTCGGAGTTGGCTACCTCGATGAGAGCAACAATATAATCTATCTAGCTCAATTCCTTGGCAAGTTACACCTGACATAATGATATGGTGGCCATCTTGAATTTAACCCCTTCTGTCCATGATCCACAATGTCTACCCAAGTTTTACTCTTCTAGGTGTCCCCTACTAAGATCAAGAGTCAAAATGAGGGGACATAATTATGATGCACACAGGATCCACCTTAGCCCCTCCCCGACTACTTAGCAAAAAACACTTGCTTATGCAAAGACCTTGAATGACACTAATAGTTAGCATGCCTGGAAAAAAGTGGGGAATTTGGGAATGTCATTCCCGGGAAATTTTGCTATTTGGAGGGAAATTTTTGACCTTAAAATAAAGAAATACATAAGAATTAAAGGGAAATTTTGAATCTTGGAGGGAAATTTTGATCATATTCCTGGGAAATTTTGCATTTTTTACAGCCCTGATAGTTAGGCCCTTAAAATCAATTTTAAGTTTCTCGTAGCAGTGGCCTCAAAAAAGCCAGGAGGGAGGGCAGGTTTTATTTTTTATTAAATAACGCCAAAATATGTTTGTTTTCATCGAAAAATTAATATTACTACCAACTTTCAGCCGCATCAAAAAATGGTGGGGTCTTTTTATTTTCATTTTACAAGGAGCTACAAGGAATAGACCCCCTAGAGGTCTTTAAAGTTACATAAAGTGTGGTTGATTAATGACACAATTAGGCCTATCATCCATCAAACTTTTCAGGATTAAAAACATATTAATTTTAGAAATTGCAAAAAAAAATATTTTGGCCTTATCCTCAAGAGTGGAGGAGGGCAGGCTATGAGAATCTGATAATTTTTTTTATGTGGCTGTGTGTAACATTTTGTGGTACTAACCTGTGTGCAGTGCTAACCAGCCCAGCAGTAAGACAACCAAACATATTTGTAAGTTGCCTGCAAAGATGAAAAATAATAGTCTATTCACTTAATTGAATAAAAATTTTGGAATAAGTATCAACCTCAAAATCCGTCGGGGTTAGTGGATTAACCCCACTGCAACAGTGTAATTTCTAATAATGGTCACTTAGATTTAAATATTCATGACTATAGTTTGTGTCGTCTTAAGTTGAAGGTGACATCACTGCGACTTTTGTGTTGTGCACCCATGAATCACGCGCGCTATGCTTGGAGTCAGAGCATGATACGCACGCGAATAAAGGCGGCACGATCGAGACGCTAGTGGGAATGCAAAGACGCATGATGAAGTCACCTTCAACTTTAGATGAGACAAAGTATAAATATAGCCTTAGTCAAGTCTCTGTCCGATATGAATGAGAGTGCCCTCCAACCATTAAGTCTTTGAATTAGACTAGTACTTGGATGTTGATGCCGATTTCAATGTTGATGGCATGCCCCCCCCCCCCCCCACCGTGGTACATGCTAAACACTCTCTGGTGGCATTTATATGCTATATTGGTGATTTTTGTTTTGTGGCAATATAATATTAATTTAGGGATGGGACATGTCCCCCCCCCCTACGCTGGTGCCCTGCGCCTTGGGCTTCGCTTTATGGCTCAGACTACCCAAGCAGACAGGTACAGGCCGATCATAACACAATTGTGACTAGTAGATGCACCCCGCCCCCCGAATCATCGCTTGATATGCTGAGATACACGGTAATTGCGCGTATAGGATAGACACTGTGGAAGTGATGGTTCACGCACGCATGCCGTGTACCGAGCGTCACACTGTAAAAAATTGCAACACACCGATGCAAGGTGATAGCGTAGACGTGATCTACACCAATCATTGTGAGTTGCAATTACTTAGCGCGGAAATTAGAACCACAGTTCAAAACAACCTACGTCGAGCTTTCAATGTGCATTGGCCAATGATCTCGTTTACCGGGACAAATTCAGCATATGTACCTGCATCTTTGGTCAGTTGTAAAGTGATGAGAGACCAAAGTCGCAAGGAACTAGCGTAATGTCCCCCATCCTACCCCCTGCTTTACTGTCTATACTTCATAGCTCCAATAATTTGTGATGGAAAAAAGGGCCGAAATACATTCGTTGTGTGAGAATAGTGTGATTAAATTTGTATATAAAAACTGTTTTAAAATATTTTATTTAAACAGTATATCTCATTCATCAACTTACCAAATCACATAATTGCTATCATTAATCAATTTGGAGGGAATTCTAGTGCTAACAACTTGTCAACTTACCCTGTCCTGAAAAGAGAGATTCAAACCAAGTGAAATATCCTCGAGTAGTGTTAGAAGCCTCACAACAAAACTATGCTGCTTGGAAGATGATCTCAACAATAGACACCTACAACTGGCAGTACCTACATAAAAAGAATGTTTTCTGTTAGTCCTTGGGCCTTCAGAGTTTTTGACCAAATTGGTACCTTGAAAGGCAGCAAAACGATACTTATTATCCAGCCTCAGTGCACTATCATCTTCACAAAAACGCATTAAAGCATTTCTGGATTGGTAGCTATATTCAGGTAGGGGAATATCCTGAATTTTAAAAAGGGGTCAAATTTTCAAATGATTCAATCATGTTGAAAGGGACACCATATTGTTGTCGGATCATAAGGTTTGCCAAAAGGTATAGTTTGTACTATCTACAGCCTACTGTTTCACAGGATAGAGTGAAAATGGCAAAAATAGTAAAAAAAAAAGGCCAATTTGGCGCAAAAAGATGTTTGTTTTTTAAAAAAAACTTTGATTTTTGTTAAAAATAATGCTTGAAGTCATTCCCCTGGCTAAAATGATTAAAATAAGGACTAGTTTGCACTATCTGTGATGCTTGGTTCACACAATACTTGGCAAAACAGGTCATGGGTCACAGAATACAATGGACATTGACCTTGTTTGCCCTCTGCTTTGTTAACCAAACACTTAGGTAACATAGTTTAAAACAATTTCCTTATGTAAGTCCTATAGCCCACCCACAATTTCTATCACTTTTTAATCAACTTTGGAGCACTGTAATTTTGACTCATGTACAACTGAAATTGCCCCTTTTTACCTATTTTTGCTGCTTTTACCTAATAGCTCCAAGTCTTTTAGCCACAGATCATTCACTATTACCTTTTTAGAATCCTTTTCAACATGACTGAAGCAATTAAAAAAAAATTCCCTGTGTAATCCTTGGTTGCCCCTACCTGGCTATAGCCATCATTCCAAAAATGCTATTTTGATGCTTTTGGGTGGTTCACGATAGTAACCTTAAAATAGGGCTTCGCCAAAACATATGGCACATTGGTTCAATTCTTGTGACTATTTTAGTTTTCTTTGAAAGTAAAAAAAAATCACTTCAATCTTCACTAATACTGTACATGTATACATTGTCCTACATCAAAGACGATGATGAAGAAACCACTTTTAACAAATGTAATAAGATGATAACTACTCCCACATACTATCAGAAAACTGCAATTTGTAAATATTCCAAATTCGGAACTTGAAGTTGCTCTACGTGTTTGTGCAGGCAAAGATATTTTCAGCTCCAGCTTCGGACAAGATTGTGGCCCACATACTAAAAAGTGATCATGAACATGTATGTGTGTCCTTAAAGGGACACAATGGCATGAAAAAAATTTCAGACATAATGAATGGATCCTTACTGAATCACTAAATCACTTCCACAACTTTCAAACAATTTGGGTGTTTACAATTTGTAAAAAAGAAAGTACCTATATAATATTTTCCTTGTAAGCTTCACTTCTCAACCAAGGATCGACAGCCATACTTACTACTATCATTTTATCAAACTTGAGTCATCAGCTCAGACCCATTGCTATTGTGTATGTGCTAACCCCAGCTAATCCTGGCTAATCCACCGTTCACTTGTCAGATCAATATCCTACTACAAGCCTGAAGTACAATGCCTGAATCCTGGTCTGAATGCTTTTGAAAAACTGCCAGACACTGTAAATTCTGGCAGGGATGTCAACACCTTGAGTTTCAGTGGCAGGAATTGCCACAAACTGCTACAAACTCTTGTTGTTACTGTTTTCATTGAATGTAAAGTGATTTCAATAAGGGTTTATTTCAATATGTATGAATATTTTTTCATGCCATTGTGTCCCTTTAAAGGTGCTTGTTCCAATTTATATCTATTGTGTTCTCACTTGAATATAGAGCCTGACACACACATATGCCCCATCAGTACCGTGGGAAACAAACTTGCAGTTTTGATAGTAGAAGCATATACATATTGCCAAGCCCATATTGTACTAATATTGGTGGTTAGCCATTAAAATGGTGGGTTTTGTTCATATCTTGGGAATGAAATGGATTTGAGGGCTCAAATTGCAGGACGACAATGAAAAACAGCCTTTCATCCTGTTATCAAAATCGATACTTCTTCTGGGTAATGGGAAGGGGTGAAGGTTGGGGGTCCCAAAGACAATCCTAACACACACCTTTAAAGTAGCCTGAATGAAACACCCAAGAACCAAACCTTTTCAGTTGTATCTTAATCAAGCATTTGTTGCAGTTTTTAATTGATCATTAGGCCTAAAAAAATAATGTTTGATTGGCGTAACATAGAAAAAAAATAGGGTAGGTAGGTCGGATTTTTTTTTTTTTTTTTTATGTTTCACATACCAGAACACAAATATCAGATGACCCCTACAAAAAACAAATGGCACATCTTCACTTTTTCTGTAACACATCTTTTTATTTGTCATTTTTAATGTCCTGCAATCCTTTAAGTACCGAAGTATGAAATCATTAAATTCCTGTTTTTGCATTTCAGCATTTTCATGACCATAAAAAAAAATATTTAGGGTCGGCGGTAAAAATAGGGTCGGTCGGGTTACGCCAATCAAACAATTTTTTTTTAGGCCTTACTGATGTTCTACTGGATACACTATACAATCCATATAACCACTAACAGACATTTTTGTCTAATAATAATATTTAAATTTAATTCTTTTAAACATGCGACAAATCCACTGAAGTGCTCATGGTGCCGCTGTGGAGTGCATTAGGCTGCTACAACACAGTGTTCGAAATACCACATGCACACATGCATGCAATTTTTGGCTGTGCATGTAAGCTTTCACTATTTACCTGCCATGTGCATGTAAAATGTAGTCATGAAATGTACAATCTGAACAAAATAACATGTATACTCCATTTCAACTTGGAGATGTTGTAAATTTTTAAATATAACACTCATCCTTACTAAGTGGTAAAAATACCGTACTTATGATCTCATTGTTATTTTCCTTACCAGGAACTTTGCACTGTGCATGTAACAGTTTTTTTGTGCATGTAACTTTTTAGAGTTACATGCACAGGTGCATAGACTCTTTCATTATATTAGAGGTGGGCTATACAGGGGGAGAAAAAATGATGATATTTCAGATCATTTTGTCCTAACTCTTATTTGATGCAGCGTTATCCCCTGAGCATTTTTGACACCAAATTTGTCAAAATCGGTCAAAAATGAGAAGGTGGCGCCCAAAAATGTGATTTAAAGGGGGGGTCTGAAGAGGGTCTGAAAATGATAAATTTGTCAATTACTGTAATTATATATGACATTTTAGCCATTTTGGTATCTAAAACATATGTATTTGAGGTCAAAGAATCCATTTGTAAATGTTCCAGCAGTGTCTGCTACCGCATTCGTAAAAATTGCCATTTTTGGTTAAATTGACTAGGAGGTCGCTTTTGCCATTAAAGGTACATGCGCTTTCTTAAATTGCAATCATTGAAAACTTATCCTAAAGGTAATAATTGATAGTACCTACTCCAGAAATTTGAGCTCTTTAAACTGAACGGTTTCGCTGTGGCAGCCAGTTAATTGGAACTACATCATTACGCAATTTGGTGCCATAGTTTTGTCGAGTCACAAACTTTGCACCTATGTTTTCAATAGAGACACTTGCCATTATAAAATTGGCACTGTGACCAAACAAAAAAGAGTTATGTGCTGAAAATTTCAGAATACACTTTAATATGGCTTATCGTCAATTCTAAGAGAAAATATCTCAAAATGGGCAAGGTTAGGGCGTGGCTGGCAAAGCGCCCTCATGGCTTAATTTTACGTAAAATGGATAATTTTATGAAAACGAAAAATCGAAATCAAAATCCTTGACCTCAAAAACATAAATTCATACGAAAATTGCTAAATGTGTATGTAATTTCCAGTTACTGACACATTTATCATTTTTCAACCCTCTTCAGACCCCCCCTCAAATTTGGATTTTTGGGCGCACCTTCTCATTTTTGGCCGATTTGGACAAAATTGGTGTCAAAATGCTCAGGGGATCAAGCTGCATTAAATAAGAGTTAGGACAAAATGATCTTAAACATCATCATTTTATAGCCCACCCCTAATTATATAAATTTGTATTTCGAACACTGCTACAACACAGAAAGTAAATCCAGAACAACAAGGAAGGCATTATAGAAAGAAGTCCGATTTTAGATGCAGGAGAAAATTGAAGTACTCAAAGAAACCTGCGAGGAGACGTGTATGGATCGGCAACCAAATTCACATACGATACTGGCTCTAAAGGGAATTGAACCCGGTGAAAGGCAAGTGTATGAGCCATACTACACCAGCCTGCCCACCCGTCTACTGATTTTTCAAGCCTTACCAATGCTGACCTCCACAGACTGCAATTTGATAGTTTTTAATTCTTATCGACGTTAGATTTTTCTTTTAGACCACAAAAATACTTTTTTAATTGAGTTTATTGAAGCAGTCTGAAATAACTGATTTACCCCTTGAGAATAGTTTCATCCCGATACTCCAGGCATTGTGTGCCCTTTTTGTCAGGTGTTACGACAAGCCAATCAGCTGCTTGTCCTTTTGTTTTTGCTGTACTCAATTGTTCCATCTCCCTTTTCGCGGGGCTGCAAGGCTTTTTGTTTGGTTCACAACTACTCCTACGCAATCTGTCACGATAGGAGTAAGGTGGGTTTCACACGGAGAACAAAAATTTCCCCACCCCCGCACCCCCATTTTCGCACGGTTCCCTTGCCAATTTATTTGGTGCATTGGTACATTTTCTGTAATTTACTATGCAGGAGGTGGGCCTTGGCAGTTACTGGTGTAGTTTTAGATTCCTGGATATTTTACTGAGGGCTTGGAAATTTACCATGTTATTACTGGTCTTTAATTAAGGCCTGGCAGATTGGTAGTTTATATGAATTGAAAGGATGCACTCAAATACTTCTCCGTATTTTACAAGGGGTGGGACTTGGTACTTTACCACCTTGTTGGGATTGGGTATTTAACCCTAGTTTAAATTTATTCCTTGGAGGCTTCAATGGACTGTGTCATTATATTTTGCCATTGGTAATAACTATAATGGGACTTGGTACTTTACCTTGTTGGTTTCGGGATGCACCTTATTTTAACATTTGCTCAATTTGATCATTTCATCTGTTTATACTGTTAGAAGTCTCGTGTACGCTAAGTTCATACAATACCGTTTCCAAACACAAAGATGAGCCTGTGCCACAGTGATCGGAATTACTAGATAATAAACCAGTTTTTAATGATCTTTACTTGATTTGGTTTCAAGATTTTGGTATTCCAAACAGTACAATCATCACAATTACAACAATTAACACACAAATTTACTAAACTATACGTATGTTCAAAAGAGGCCTTGCAGTTCAACGTTGATATGTCCTCTTCATCAGCGATACGCAAAATGACAGCGCAACGTTCATTACAAACTCGGTAATATTCCAAGGGAAATCTTCTCAGTCTGAGGTAATCTTGTCCAGCAGTTCAAGACGACGGGGCTTTTTCCCTTGACGACAAATGGTCCACAATAATAAAATCCAGGTAATATACACCATCTTCTGTCCGCTATTTCCTCATATGTATCATCAACTGGAATTCCTTTTTGATTCCAAATGAAAAGCTCTTTGGCTTTAAAAGACACATCAGACAATTTAGTCTATCAAGCTCCGGCTGCATCCAAAATATGAAAATCCTTTCCCACCACAAAACGCACTAGATGTCGACTCAATCTAACCATTATTGGCTTATCGTCATTTAAGAGAAAAATAGTCCAAAAATGGGCAAGAGTTAGGACGTGGCTGGCAAAGCGCCCTCATGGTTAATTTACGTAAAAGGCTAATTTATTGAAAACGAAAAAATCGAAATCAATAATCATTGACTCACAAACATAAAAAATTCATACTAATTGCTAAATGTGGTATGGTATTAATTGCAGAACTGACACTGATGTTTATCATTTGTTCAGGGACGCCAGCTTCCAGACCCCACCCTCAATTTGGAGTTTTTGGGCGGCACTTCACATTTTTTGACCGATTTGGACAAAATTGGTGTCAAAAATGCTCAGGGGAATCAAGCTGCATTAAATAAGAGTTAGGACAAAATGATCTTAAAATCATCATTTTATTAGACCACCCCAAATTATATAAAATTTGTATTTAAAACTGCTACAACACAATGAGAAATCCAGAACAACAAGGAAGGAAGGCATTATAGAAAGAAAGTCCTATTTTAGATGCAGGAGAAAATGAAAGTACTCAAAGAAACCTGCGAGGAGACGTGTATGGATTCGGCAACCAAATTCACATACGATACTGGCTCCGCAAGGAATTGAGAACCCGGTGAAAGGCAAGTGATATGAGCCATCTACTACCCAGGCCTGGCCCACCGTCTACTGATTTTTCAAGCCTTACAATGCTGCTCCACAGACTCAATTTGATAGTTAATTCTTATCGAAGTAGATTTGTTTCTTTGTAGACCACAAAAATACTTTTTTACTTGAGTGATTGAAGCAGTCTGAAACTAAACTGATTTTTTCCCCCTTGAGAAAATAGTTTCAGCACGATACTCCAGGCATTGTGTGCCTTTTTGTCAGGTGTTACGACAAGCCAATCAGCTGCTTGTCCTTTTGTTTTTGCTTACTCAATGTTCCTATCCCTTTCGCGGGGCTTGCAAGGCTATTGTTTGGTTCACTACGCATGCGGTCACTGAGGGAGTTAAGGTGGTTCACGGAGAAACAATTCCACCTCAGCACACCAATTTCGCACGGTTCCCTTGCCAATTTATTTGGTGCATTGGAATTTCTGTAATTTCCTATGCAGGAGGTGGGCCTGGTTCGTTTTAAGGGTAGTTTAGAAATTCTGGATCTTTTATGGAAGGGGCTGGAAATTACCAGGTATTAATGGGCTTAATTTAAGGCAGTGGCAGTTGTATTTTATTTCATATGAAATTGAGGATGAAGGATGCACAACCAAACTTCTACAGTAGTTTAAAAGGAAGGTGGGACTTGGTACTTAACCTTGTGGGTTGGGTACTTTGAGCCAGTTTAATTAATTTCCTTAGGAGGCTTCAATGATGTCCATATATTTCTTTGTAATATAATGGTAGGACTTGGTACTACCTTGTTGGTTTTTCGGGAGCACCTTATTTTAAGTTGGATCAATTGATCATTTCATCTGTTTATACTGTTATGACGTCTCGTGTACGCCTAAGGTCGGAAATACCTTTCAAACACAAATAAATGAGCCTTGTGAACAAGTGATCTGAATTATATATACATAAACAGTTTAATGATCTGTATTGATGTGTTCAAGAATTTGGTAGTCCAAAACATTACATAAATCAAATTACACAATTACACACAATTTATAACTGATATAATGTTCAAAAGAGTGCATTGCAGATTCAACGATGATTGTCCTCTCAGCGATGACTCCAAAATGACAGCGCACAAGTTCATACCAAAACTTCAGGTAAGTAATTCCAAGGGAATCTTCTCAGTCCTGAAGGTATTTGTCGCAGTCAAGACGACGGGCTTTCCCTTGCGACAAATGGTCCAAAATAATAAAATCCAGGTATATACAACATAAGTCCTGTCGCAGATGTCTAATTTTAGGGTCACAAACTGGAATCCTTTTGATTCCAAAACTGGAAGTCTTTGGCTTAAAGACGACAGCAGAGACAAGTAGCTATCAAGCTCCGGCGGCATCCAAAAATATTGAAATCTGAGTCGGCCTTTAAGTATTTGTATGTTATGATTTTAAAAATCTACCATTATTGTAGAAGTAAACTACATTTAGCTAATTATCTGTATAGCTACCAGAGCTCTGTTCGCTCATGAATTTAACTGCTGGCAGGGAGTCCTTCCAGTGATTGTATTTAAGGACGTTTATGAGAGAGGGGGTCCGTAGTTGGGCGTATCTAGAAACATATTTTCAGTACAAATTTTGTTTGGCTAGTTTTTCAGATGTTTTCTATTCAAACCTAGAAATTCACAAAAGCCAAATTTGGCGTCTGAAATTGAGTTTGCCTACAACAAGAGTGTCAAGATATGGACTTTTGAAGGGTGAATGTTACACTTTTTGAGGGACACAATTTTCCCATTTTTGTCCATCAAATGTAACAATCGCCTGAAAACACAGTATTTGTTTGTAAAAATGATCTGAAAACCATGGATAGTTTGGAAATTGGCTTGCTCTGGATATAGTGTCCTACAGATATATATATCTACAAAATACATAATATATCCTCCCACAAAAAGTAGGTCATAAATCATCTTGTTGTTGCAAATGTTACATTTGATGGACAAATTGTGTCCATCAAAAAAGAACGTTTGCAGTAAGAAAAAGTGGATTTTCGGTTAAAAATTACCTTTCTTGCCCAAATTTTCTTTTTGGAGTGTGTCCTGCTCAAAAACTTTCCAGTTCAAAAATATTAATGACCCAAATACATTGATACTAGAATAGAATTACAACATGTGATGAAAATCGGGAAGATTTGGACCCCTCCTATCGTAAACACATGCCATAACTACTCACAGATAGTTCCCCCTTTCTAACAATAATCATACATCTCTTCATGATAAACATAACCTTACACTAGGTGACCAATCGGAATTCATTACCCGAATGTAATCACTTCATTATAATATAAAACTTTGTGGTGGGAATCCCTAGGTTCTGACAATGTTTGGGACCTCAAAACATACAACAAAGTTTTATAAGGTTTAGCATTCTTGGGGATTCCCCACTTCCCTATGTGCCAATCTAAACAGGTGCACTCAGAAGCAAACAAATAGGGGATTCCCTCGCTCTTGATCGTACAAAGTATTTTTCCCATGAGGAATCTGTCCAATAAAATGAGAAAATCATATTTTTAAAAGGTTAATCAGAAAATGGAGGCTTATAACATACTCCCCTAACAAGAAAAATTGAATGAAATGAAAATTTTCCAAAATCGGTTTTATACCTTCAACCATCTTGTGGTTAATTTACCTACAGATTTACACAGTGGCAAATTTACACTTTTTAAATATAATGTTCTTGCATTGCTGCCTTCAGTCTATATTACAAACGTTGTAATAGTAAATTATGAAAAAAATTTAGGCAGCTCTGGACAAGGCATCTGCCAAGACATTATCTTTTCCTTTGATAGTCTTATGTCCAGATGTATTCTTGTAGAGTAATCTCCAATAGGTATTTAAGATTTGTCAGGTGGAGTTTACAATTTATCCTCCACAAACTAATTAAAATACATTCATAGATTAGTATTGGGTACATTGTTACCCATATGCATCAAAGTGCAGTTGGACTGGATCTGAACTTTCCAATCTCACTTTTATTTGACTCACTGAGATGGCTTTTTTGTTGCATTTGGTCGCTCGAAACGCTAAGCGGTCTGGTTTATGAAATGTGCTTCACTGGGACATCCGGAAAAATGTTTTCCCACTCATTAATTAAATCTTTCAATCTCACCTTGTTGACTTTGGGGAGTGGCCCTAATTTCTTGTTCTAAATTGGCAAGTATGTCGAATTTGCAAATTGCCACCATAATCATTTTCTGTGTTACAGTTGTGCCTGTTTTGTTTCAGTTCTGACTTGTAGATGTCATCATTGGACAATAAACACTAAACTCTGGATGACATTTACAATGCAGGCGTTATTGTATCATCTCTTTAATTATACTCTTTGAGCATATAGTATGACATAATTGTCGTTTACGCTACCTGGTGTTTGATCACAAAAGTCAGGTATACCAATTTTTTTCAAGTCTATATGGTCAGAATACTTGGCTTGCAAAGGATGCCATTGTATTGAAAAAGTGCCAAAATTCTGTTCGCCTGGGGCTTGAATACTTTTCCTGGCATCTTTTGTCCTACCATGTTTTCATTTTGCCTGACCTGTGTGAGATTTGTTTCGGCAATTTGTGGCGCTTGGAGCCTGTGTCGGAATTGAGACACATAGTATAGCAAATTCACATCAGGATTTTCAAACAACCACTTTCTTTCAGTAGTTCAATTGGTCCCCCTAAACTCTTGGAGACCCAAACACCAAACTCAAATGGACTGATCCTAATGAATCTGTACAGCCTCCCTGGTAGCAAATAACAGGAGATGGAACTCCCTCTCCTATCCTCTCATCAAAACACAATAGGTTTTGATCATTGTTTTCAATGTTTGGTGGTACCTTTCTAGGGCCCCCTGGGATTCTGGGGGGGTATGCTGAAGAAATGTACTGGGAAATTCCCAACGAGTCCATGAGCTTGTGGAACAAACCTGACATGAAATTTGATCTGATCAGACTGAATTGATTTTGGAAGGCCGACTAGGGTGAATAAAATTTGTTTTGAAGCGTTCACTATTATACTTGTGCCCTAATTTTATCAAGGGATATAGCCTCAGGGAATATGGTGGAAGAACACATGATGGTCAGTAAATACTGATTCCTGACTTGGTCTTGGAAGTGTCCTACGTAATCTATTAACGCCCTACTAAATGGCTCATCAAATGCTTGCATTGGTTCGCAAGGGAGCCAGCCGTAGGATTTTCTGATGGAGCTTGCCCACCATTTGACATGTGTGACATGTCTTACAATACTCAGACACATCTTTCTGAGTGTAGGCACCAAAAAATGACTTCATAATATCATGTCATGTGGTTTTCTCACACACCAAGTGTCCTGCATGTGGGATATCCTGGGCTATGCCTAGCACTTCCCTATGATATACCTTGGCACTACAATTTGATGCACCAACCTTCCATTCTTCATCTACAAGTGCATCGGGTGGGCCGCAATTTTCTCATGAGGACCCCATTTTGATTGTAGAACCAGACAGGAATTTGCCTCGGCTTCCAGTTGCGTCAATGCCCTCTAACCTAATTTCCTAAGTGCTGGGTCATTGTGTTGGTCATTTACCAGCTTGGTCATGGCTTAAACTTTACAGTCCCTAACTCTATCATGCTCAGCGGCTGGATTTTCCAGTGTTACCAGCTTGTCACTTGTTTGTGCTAGGGGCGGATTTCACTACTGGGAATTTAGTCTCCCTTGAAAGGGAAGATGACCCCAAATTCCTTAATTTTGAGAGAAAAAGTATCCTCTAAATTTGGGACCAAGTATTCCTCAACGCTACTCCTATATGTGTGAGTATTTTGACTCATCATCTGCTTACTGTTTTCCTGTGAGGCTTTTGGGGTCATTGACCTAGTTACGCAATGCTGGGAAATGTCTATTCTCATCAAACTATCCACTGTACAGGGCAACTGGGAAACACTATGGGATTGGGAGTACTTCCCCCCTGCCCAATCATTCCCTAAAAAAATGGATACCCCCTTTAACTGGGAGTTCTTGTCTACCACCAATTGTTTCTGACAGTTCCAGAAACCAAATCTGGATTTCAAATTCATTTTGGGTAGAGGGACACTAATACAATCCATACCTATCCCAACTGAATAATGCACTAGATCCTGTGGAACTCTCAATATCAAATGGAGTGCCCATATAATGGATGCGTGCAGCACGTGTCCCGCCCATGAGTCTAATGGGTTTTGGATCTAAAAATATCACTTGAAAGTGACACAAATCCCCCAAAACAAACGGCTTAAAGTCATCCCTTAATTACTTTTTCTGTGTCAATTCCCTTTTGAGGGATTTTTGTTTCTGAACAGAAGAATGACTTTTGACATCAAGTAACTGCACAACATATGGTTTTGACTCCATTTTGGCTTTCTCCATTTTGGTGGATAGCCATGTATCTCCCAACACCTTGACTGGGATGTCTGGCTTTGATTGTTTTTACAGGATGGAATGTGAACTGTGATTGGGTCCCATCCCGTGCTTTTGATTAGCACAACTGTCTTTAACTCCCATTTTCAGGGAACCTGATGCGGATTTCCCCTCCTGAGTGCTACCATGAGACGCTTTGTTAGAACCCGACTATTGTTGTACTTGTTGTAACTAGTATATTAGTCGGCCTTTACGCTGTTCAGCAAACTGTCAATTTGTTTTCATCCAGTGTGTTTTGATATCTGGATGTAGGACACTGTTTGAACTCTGAAAAACATCAACTCCCTAAGTTGACCAAAATTTTGCCCGACTTACTTTGAGAGAAGCAGCGATCAAACATTTGTTCCGTTACACGGGCAAATTCAACGTGGTCTGGTCATCCTTTTGCTGACAAGACCTGAATTTTGTCTATATGCCTCTGGCACAAATTCATATGCTTTGAGCACTGCAGGCTAACTCGTCATAATCACGACATCTTTCTAATGACATGGCCGAATATATTTGTCGGGCTTTACCAATGAAACAATGACTGTAGCACCAATTCCTCCAAGACTCCTTGGGGCCATTTCAAGCTATTGGACATTTTCTCAAAGTGTAAGAAGTATTGTCTACTTCTGTTCCTGAAATTTTGAACCAGGCGAATATTATTTTTTTTCGCCGCATCAAAAGCAGAGGGCTTGGACGAGTCTGATGAGCGAGCCTGGGTTTCAATCTTTTAACCCTAGTTGAGCTTCAAGCTCTTTTTGTTCATATCATTTTGCCAATTTTTCCTTTCCAATTCTTTTTTCCTTCTCATTTGCCATTCCATCTCTTTTTGTTGGAGTCTTTTGATGAAATTTGCAATTTTTCTTTCTATAATTCAATGCCTTTTCCTTTTGATTTGGTTCATTCCATCTTTTTCAATTCTATTTCCAATCCCTTTGATTTCAAGTTCTTTTAAACTTGAATTGCATCACATTTGCCCTTGTTCCTGATTCTTCTATCCTTATCCAAATATGAACTATCCCAACATCTTACTGGACAAAGTTTCAATCAATTATTTTTGATCACTTGCGTCTCATAGCATGTTTTGCCTCAAGTCCTAAATGTTTGAATAGTTCATTAACTCAGGCTTTCTCAGCTCATCAACTTCTCCCAAGTTATTTGCACTATGAACACTTTTCTGGATCAAACTCATTGTGATTGTACTCTAAAAAACCCCCACAATACCCATACTAACTTGAAACACCAAACTACAATGGTAGTACCACACAAAATTTGTATGCCAAAATGTGCCACAATGTTTACATTTACACACTTGTTTAATGTGTAAATTCTGAAAAATAAGGCTCACATTTATCTCAATTCAATTCTTCCTCGGAGACTTGCCCCCAATTCTGTTATGACGTCCTCGGGTACGCCTAGGTCAGAAGAAATACCTGTCAACCCACAAATAACTGAGGCCTTTGACAAGTGATCTGGAATTATATATAATAAACAGTTTTAATGATTCTTACTGATTTGTTTTCAAGAATTTGGCATTGCGTTCAAAAACATTAAATAAATCAAAATTACACAATTCACACAATTTAGAACTGATACTTAATGTTCAAAAGACAGGCGTTGCAGTTCAACGATAATATGTCACAGCGAATGACTCCAAAATGACAGGCACAAGTTCATACAAAACTCAGGTAATAATTTCAAGGGAATCTTCTCAGTCCTGAGGTAATCTGTCCAGCAGTCAAGAAGACGGGCTTTCCCTCGACGACAGATGGTCCACAATAATAAAATACAGGTAATATACCACCATCAGTCTGTCGCTATGTCCTCATAGAGGATCACAAACTGGAATTCACTTTTTGATTCCAAAAACTGACGCTCTTTTAGGCTTAAAAGACGACAGAGACCAATTTAAGATATCAGCCCGGCGGCCCAGCATCCAAAATATGGAAATCCTGGCATAGATGTAGACTCAAAATGCCCATTTTGTAGAGTAAAACTACATTGTAGCTATAATTATACTGTATAGCCTCAGAGCTTAGTCAGCTTCTGATTTCAATGCTGGCAGGGAGTACTTCCAGTGATAGTATTTAAACTACTCACAGATAGATACCCCTTTCTAACAATATTAAATCAGTCTCATGCATAAACCAACTTAACCGAGCTGACCCATCGGAATTCATCACCCAAATACATCACTTCATATATTAACTTTGTGGGAATTCCCTAGGTTCTGCAATGTTTTGACCTCAAACCATAAAACAAGTTCTAAGTTTAGCATTCTTGGGGAATTCCCACTTCCCTTATTGTTCAATCTAAAACAGGTGCATCAGCAAAAAAACCAAAAAAAAACTAGGGGTAATTCCCTGTCTCTTTCTAGTAAGTAAAACAAAGTCTTTTTCCCATGAGAAATCTTTTGTCAAAAAAATTGAGAAAAGAGAAATAATTATTTAAAAGTTAATCAGAAAAATGGAGGTATATAACAATACCTAGAATTGGGGGAGAAAATTTAGGTGTGGTTGTTTGAGGTGAAATAAAACAATGAAGTGTGGTTTAATGCGAAGGTGGGATTATAGATTAATAATTTCAGTATAATGAAAATTGTGTTTTGCAATAAAGTTATTTATATTTGGTTCAAAATTAGTTAATTTGCAAGATTATCATACAAATGTGTGAAAAAACTAATTGATTTGATAACTCAAAGATTTAAAGTTCGTATGTGCATTTTGTAATTACTTGCATTTAAATTTAAATTTGACTCCAGACAATTTACTATATCAATATTTAATTAGGGGACTGTAGGCATATATAAATTTAAGAAATTTTCTTTTATGTGAACTTCTCAAGAGTTAGGCAACTGACCTCGGGTGACTTTACTGGAAGTGGGACCAACAGGTAGTCTAGGATGTAGGTTATTTTGTGGGACATGGAATTGGGAAAGTGGAATAAATTGGAATTATCTGACAGATGGTGAGAAAATTTGTTGTGGTCCATGCTATTATTCCGATTTTGGGGTAAAACATCTATTATAGGTAAGATGTGTCATCGAGAAGCGGGCAAGTAGTAGAGGCCTAATTTTGAAAACATTTTTTTCAGTACCATGATTGATTTTTGATTATTTACTTATTTTGAACTATGAAAATCAAAAAGCAAAATTCTGTTGAAATTTGAGGTGCTGCATTTCAAGTAGTTTCTAGATGAGACTTTTTGAGGGGTGAATGTTACACTTTTTGACGAAACAATGTTCACTGTTGCCGTCAAACATGTCAAATGTAACATTTGCCAGACAAACAGTATTTTGTTGTAAAAATTATTTGACAACAGAATGAGTTTGAAAAAAAAAGCTTGATATGAATAAGTGAATCTAAAATAAATATATAATATCAAAAATTCAAATCCTCTCACAAAAAAAGTAGGCCAAAAATCATGGTGTTGCAAATGTTACATTTGATGGAACATATTGTGTCACCACAAAATATGAAAGGTTTGAATAAAGAAAGGGTATTTTAGGTTAAAAAGTACACGTCTTTGACCCAAATTTACTTTGGAGTGGTTTTTGTGATCACAGCCTTGTCCCCAATTAATTACCTCAACCCCAAAGTTAGATTTTTAGATCATCTGAACTTTTGGCCAAAGTAATAGTATATATGTCTAATTAATGTTTATGTACACATCATTTATTTGTGATTTGGTTTTTATGTCTGTAAACGGACAGAATTACAACACAGTGGGGCAGCGTGATGCAATAAATGCGCTCTTAACATCAATTAAAAAACATAAATCAAATCAACTGAAATTTTGAAAATAACCTTTTTTGAGGTTATCCTAGGATTATACAAAAATTAATGTCTAGGTCCACGAAAAATGCACATGTTAATATTCAGTTATGCATAGGTAATTCAGATGTACATTGACCAGCTTGACATTTACTATTTGAAAACTAAGTTTAAAGTCGGGTATTTCGTAATCATAGCACTCATTTTTGTTTATTGGTTCATAATATGTACAAGAAAAGGCTATTCCAAATTTCAGTGTTCTGACGGTTGCATTTTGTAAGAGCAAAAGCTTGCATCACTGTGCTCCATAGGACACTGTGTTGTAATTTCTTGTCCATTTACGGACAGAAATACGAAATAAACTCGTTTCTTCCAAAGTAGATAGAACTTGCACGTAAGATTAGGTATTCACTATATCATCTTTTGAGAATAAAAATTCAACTTTTTTAGGTAATCGGGGGGGGGATGGGCTTGCGGATCAAGAAAAATGCCGTAGGCTTTAACAAAGGGCACTCTTGAATGAATTTAAACTATTGGCATAGTATTATACCCAAATGAAAGGAAAAAACAATGTGCTTCAAAATTATTTCCAATGAGTAGATGATTAAAATCATAATTTGGAAATATTATATTTTTATTTTTTTCAATTCTAACTTTGTCTGATGTAGCAGTAAGTAAGCAAGGCCTGACACATTTGTCCCACATGCCCAATAGTACATACTCACATACTGCATAATCATAATATTGAACTAAGACTTGAACTTTAAGCATATTTCAAGTACATTTGGGTCAATCGAAAATGAATGTTCACATTCTTTACATGTAAACTTAGTTTCAAACAATTATTAAGGAACTAGGTAGCTCGGCTATAGTAATTTCTCTAGCATGCCTAGGCTAGCTAGGGCTAGGCTCAGGCCCCGTCACTGCATGCTGCACTCAATGAGTGACTCAGTGACTGGCATATTGACTGGTTATTTACTGACTGCATCAATAGCATGATTTGTCATGCATTATAGTAGCTTGTCACAAAAAGAAACGGCACCTCTCTTGACTCTGTACACATATGCTGACGAGTGAAGCCTTGCGATCAGGCGATCACTAATAGCGATGTGGGATGGCCTATTTATCTTTACACAACATGCTCAGAAGTCGAACGGGCAATTTAGACCAATAGATTATATGGCTATGTAGGAAGATGCTCCCATTTGTGAAAGAGGGTGCCATTAGGCCCGCCCTGAGGCTTCAAAAGTTTGCTGCTTTGAAATCACCATCATCTTGCATGTGTGCCGAATTTGACAGGGTATTTTACTGTGTTAAGCTAGGGGAAAAATGAAACATTATTTTTTTTTTATAAACCAAGAACTCGTAAGAGGCTTAACTGGAATGTATGCCACTTCCCACATTTCACTCATGCCTAAAGAACCCCACTCCAGCAACAGGACATCCACAAAAGTAAAGTAATAAGCTAATAAAGGTTATTATTAAGCAAATTTTCTATGGGAGAAGGTTATAGTGTCAAGGCCACGTATTAGCAATTTTGGGAATGCCACAGAAGGAAAACATGTTTTGGCCACTTTTTTTACGACATGGATTTGAAACTATCTTTTTATAGGAAAATTCGATCATCTTTCAATTTTCATTGTTATTGCATTTTTAAACGAGAGATTATACTTAAAAAAATTATGATTTCATTTATGATAGCTATGACCTGATTAAAAAAGCCAATTGGTGGACCCACACTTTCGTTGTTTACGCATGATACGCCCCCCTCACATTTAAGAAAGCGAGGGCCTGCTTGCATCTGGCCTTCTTGAGATAGGCTTCAGTTTCATTCATTGTGTCCTACCTCATGCACATTTAATCAATAAACCTAGACATAGGAGGTATCAGGAACTTTTTGAGGGGGGGGGGTGGACTAAAGGATGTTCGAACCATGAGGGCGGATCGAGCGGAAGCGAACTAACAGGTGTGGTCCCCCAGGGGCAACGCCTCGCGGGGGTCCAGGGGGCAGAGCCCGGGCCTGGAAGCTCCTGAGTTTTTAGGGTTTTCAGACCTGAAAGCTGCCTTGCTATTACTTTGACACTTTTTGAGTCCGCATTGCATGAAAAAAATCAAATAAATATCCATTTTTTTTTTTTTTAATTTTTTAGTTTTTTTCATTCTTTTTCTTTCTTCCTCTTTCTTCCTTCCTTTTTTTCTGAGAAACTTTGAGGGGGACTTTGCCCCCAACAAGCCCCCCTGGTCCGCCAAGTTGTATAAGGACAAAGTTAAAGTAATCAATCAACTCCCACCCCAAATCTCCACAAGGAATGCCTTGTATGTCGACTTATACAAGCAGTATTTTGTGTATACAGTGTAACTGTAAGAGAATTGTTTGTTTGAACATCCGGCGCTATGCAGGTGATTGCGCGCGATGATTTCGATGCGCCCAGAACGCGCGTTGTAGTACGGCGCGATAATGCTGCGCATCGTATCGATTAATTTTTTGATACTTCTAGGTTTTACAGAGATAGACTAGCTGATATATTCTAAACTTCGTAGTACAAAGTAAATAATCAGTGCGCTGCGCCCAGCCACTATCACGGTCTACTACCAAAACGCGCTTATGCACCTCTTAGCGCAGTCCTAAAACCGCGAGCTTGAAGACAAGCGCGTTGAGTAAGAACAAAAAACAAATCTCTAAACTCGTGGCGTAAACCCAGACCTTTGCAAATGGGGGGGGGGGGGGGCAGAAGCAGGGCAAGAATTCGCGCGAATCTGAGAATCGATTCTCGCCAAGATTCTCGTAAACTGATTGTGGAATCAATGGTTGATTCCTCGTAACTTCAGAAATTAACACAGTAGTAGTGAATAAGTGATTCCCGCAAAAGTGTTTTGGGGGGGAGAATCAAGAACGATTCTCGCACACAGCGACGCAATTCTACCCCTGCGAAGGGGTGCAAGGCTTTTTTTGAGGGGGCTTACCGGGGCTAATTTGGCCTTCTCCAGAGACACTGTACAAAAGGGTAGTTCATTTTGGGGGGGCTGGCGGGGGGGGGGGTATGGGCAAGGGTTCCGTGGGGGGGCTTGTGCCCCCCCCCACGCACGTGATGCCACTGCTTACACTGACACAGTGGTAAGTGTAACAAAATATTGTCATGTATGTAAGTCGACAAATACCAGACATTCGTGAGGCTGGTGTGGGAGTTTATTGATAAACTTTTGACTTCTAGGTTAACGATTATAGGACTAGTTGCTGACTAGGGTTAGACCGCTTCAATGGCTGGCATTCCTGATAAGCCCAGGGCCAGGCCAGGCCTAGCCTAGGCCCTAGATAGGCATCGATGCATTGATTGATAGCTAGCCATGAATTGCCATAATTTATAGCAGTTACTGTACTACTAACTCCTGGACTGGCGTACGCCAACTCACTATAGCACGATTCGTCATGCATGCAGCATATAATGCATCTGGCCGTTGCTGTTATCATGAGTTTTTAAATAGGCGCATGAAAAGGGCGGCCGATGATAAATGAAAATAAATGATTAAAATCCAAGTGAAAAAGTGATAAAGGACCAACAAAAGTCCACCACACTCACTCACTGACACTGTGAAGAGCAAGATGAAAAAAAACAATCGTGTAGCCAACTCACATGATATAAATTGCGTACTAATCTCATTGAAAAACGTTAATAACTTATCTGGAAATTTCTCGTTGCATTCATTTTCTGCATTTGATTTGGCATTTTTTCCATTTGAATTATTGAATCATGGACATGGAATTGACCTTGCAAGTTGCAAGAGTGAACTGCACATAGCATGAACTCGTAGTGGTTTCACAGGTAACAAAATAAAACGCTTGAAATTTGGTCCTTGGTAGAACTGCCAAAGCGAGATCCAACCCCCGCACAGTTAATTGTTTGAGTGTTTATCTTATATAGTCTAAAACAAAAAAAAAAATCATCTTTCCCTCTGCCTGCATCGAGAGTTGAAACCCATCCTTGCATCCAAAGGTTGTGATGATCCCTTTTTGTACTGTACACCAAACCCACCTTGTCCAACACCCATTCTAAACTCGTGTCTCTGAATGTGAAAAAGCACGCTTGTGACACAGAGGATTTCATAAACTAGAATGATCGTATTATTGCGTAAGAGACTAAACCAGGGGGGGTAGGACACGACCGGCTCGATTTTTTGGCATTTGGGATTAACGTACAAACAGTCGTCAAAACGGTGAATTTTTACGGCAAAGTCTCGGTCCTGGGCATTATACCTCTTAATTCACCTATTAGGCCCCTTGTCCCCAAAAAAAATCAGTTTGTTTCCAGTAGTAGTCAAAAACCCTTAAATGCGAAATGCCGCTTTTTTTATTTATTTTAATTTTTTTTTTTAATGCCCCCAGAAAAATTAATAATCAAGCCAATTGGCTAAGTCAAGGCAGTCGCAAATCATATTTGACGCTTAAATTTAGTTATAAAACAAAAATTATCGGTTTGAAAAAGAGTTGGTGCAATGGAATTGGTAGTTGGTTGCCTTTTGGCGAGGCCTGTAGAATATCTTCCAAATTTTGTCTGCAAGCTCCTGCAAACCTTAGGAGGAACACTTCAGACAGATCAAGCTCCTCGCCCCAAGGAAGAAATGTGATGAACCGGGTAGCCTAATCCCTCCACCCACACCCTTGAGGACAGAGAATAAACGAATCACTTTGCTAACCCAATCCATGACATGCAGTCACGTATCCCTAATCGATCCTCCTGGTCCAATGACAGATGGTATGAGCAATGGTCAACTCATCCTATACTTTGAACCTAAAGCAGGTGTGTGGACAGCAATCTAGGCAAGCCAAAGGCTTGTTTGTATGCGTTGTTGTGACCTTGATAGGAAAAGCATGGGTCAACCCAAACAGACTCAGAGAACTGGCGTTGGTAGTACAAAGAACTTCCTTCACAAGATCGGAAGTAGAACTTTCACCAAACTGCGATGTGGAGAGAGCCACCACAAACCATTAGCACATCATAGATGACAGTGATACACAAAATACTTGTCATGTAAGTCGACAAATACCAGGCATTCTGTGGGACTGGTGTGGGAGTTTATTGATTACTTTGTACTTCTAGGTTTACAGAGTATAGACTAGCTGACTAGGGTAGACCGCTTCAATGGCTTGCATTCCATGATAAGCCCAGGCCCTAGGCCTAGCCTAGCCTAGGCTAGGCCCTAGCTAGGCATCGAGGCATGATTGATAGCACCATAGCCATGCAATGCAAGCAGTACTGTACTACTCCTGGACTGGGGGAGTACGCCAACTCACTAGCACGATTCGTCATGCATGCATGCATTATAATGCATCTGGCCTTTGCTTTTATCATTGAGTCTTTTACATAGGCCGCTTGAACAGGGCGGCCTATACTAAATGAAAATGATAAAATCCAAGTGAAAAATGATAAAGGACCAAACAAAAGTCACCACCACTGGCACTGTGAAGAAGCAAGATGAATCGTGCTAGCCAACTCACATGACTATATGCTACTATATATCATTGAAAAACGTTAATAACTTATCTGGAAATTTCTCGTTGCATTCATTTTCATGCATTTGATTTGGCATTTTTTCCAATTTGAATTATGAATCATGGACATGGAATAACCATGGATAGCATTGACTTGCAAGTTGCAACTCATGAAATGCATAAAGCATGAATCTAGTACAGGGAACCTTTACGTCGTTTTTTGACATTGGTGGTCGGCACGAAATGAGGGTGATTCGTAAATGTGAAATGCAAAAGATTGATGACTCGTCTGACATGCCCGAAATTTCAGTATGACTCCGTTGTACTAGCATGAATCGTACTCGTAGTTGGTTTCACAGTGTCACAAAATAAACGCTTGATTTGGTCCTGGGGTAGACTGCCAAAGCGAGATCCCACCCGCACAGTTACTTGTTTGCGTGTTTTACCTTATATCGTCTAAAACAAAACAAAAATCATCTTTCCCTGCATTCGACAGTTGAAACCAATCCTTGATCCAGTGATGATCCTAGGCCCTTTTTGTCCTGTCCAAACCACCTTGTCCAAACCACCCAATTTCTAAACTCTGTCTCTGAATCGTGAAAATCACGCTTGTGACACAAAGGATTTCATAACTAGAATGATCGTTATTATCTGCGTAAGAGACTAACCAGGGGGTAGGACACGACCGGCTCGATTTGGGCATTTGGGATAACTGTCCAAACCAGTCCAAACGTGCATTTTCTACGGCAGTCTCGGTCCCAGTCAGGTGGCATTATCACCTCTTAATTCACCTCTTAAGGCCCCCTTCTCCCCCCAAAAAATCCAGTTTGTTTCCAGTAGTAGTCCAAAAACCCTAAATGCGAAATGCGCTTTTTTATTTTAATTTTTTTTTTAAATGCCCCCAGAAATGACTAAATCAGCCAAATGGCAAGTCAAAACAGTCGCAAATCATATTTGACGCTTAAATTTAGTTTATAAAACAAAATTATCGGTTTGAACACGAGGTTTGGTGAAATGAGACTTGTTAGTGGTTGCCTTTTGGCGACGCCTGTAGAATATCTTCCAATTTTGTCTGGCATAGCTCCTTCAAACCAGGAACATTCAGACGATCAAGCTCGCCAAGAAATGTGATGAACCTGATAGCCTAATCCCTCCACCAACACCCTTTGAGGATCAGAGAATTCCACGGAATCACTTTGCTACCCAATCCATGACACTGCAGTCACAGTATCCCCATCGATCATCCTGGATCAATGACAGATGGTATGAGCAATGGTCATCCTCTACTTTGAACCTAAAGCAGTTTGTGGACAACCCATCTAGCAAGCCCAAAGGCTGTGACCTTGATAGGAAAGCATGGGTCAACCTCAACAGACTCAGAACTGGCGTTGGTCGTACAAAGAACTTCCTTCACAAGATCGGAATAGAACTTTCACCAAACTGCGATTGTGGAGAGCCACAAACCATTAGCCACATCATAAATGACTGTGAGGTCTACAAGTCCCCAAGAGGAATTCCAGGCCTGATCAACCTGGATGATGAAACTATCAGCTGGTTAAGACGGATCTTCCACTGTTATTTTGGACTTGCACGCACGAACGAACGATCGGTTTGAAACCACTAGGCTTTTTTTTTAAAAATGAAATTTTGAGAGGCATTTTTGTCTAAAAATGCATTTAAAAAAAAAGTGCGGTACAAATGGCTCCAAAATCAAAATTCGCACGGCTTACTTGCAACATTTTTTTTTGCCCTAAACCTTTGTTCAATAAATCTTAGAAATATCATGATATCTACCGCTATTAAAGTTTTTGAAAAAGACAGCGCTAAGCTCACGCCGGGTGTTGATACCGTTTTGAATACAATGTTGCCATAATCCCCTTGAGGCGAACAGAAAGCAGTGTTCGAAAGGGAAAGTTGAATTTGACCTCTGCACAAAGAGATAGGAAAAATCCCTAAATTTACTTTCGCGGGGCCATTTTTGGAAGGTCATTTTCTTGTATAATGTTAATGAGTAAGATTTCTTCAGTTCTGGGTATAATCCTTGTGCCCTTCAATACCTACACACCAAGTTTTATGGAATCGGTCATTGATTGTTTTCTACAAAATGGTTCATATTTTGGTTATTATACAATCAGAACATGAAAAAGATATACTTAAAAGTGCATTTCGTGATCCATAGCGAATTTATTTTGTTATGATAATCCTCAAGAAAAGGTTACTTCCAAAATTTCAGTTGATTCTGATGTTGCGTTTTGATGTTATGAGCAAATAAGTTGTATCGTGCTGCCCCATTGGCCACTGTGTTGCAATTTCCACATGTCCGTTTAACTAGAATGATCGTTATTATCTGCAAAAGACTACTAAACATAATGCACCAGACGAACCAGGGGGTACGACACGACCGGTGAAGAAGTAATTATAGTCCGCCGTAATCATAGTCCGGCTACAACGGTAAAGAATAGGGCACTCGATTCAGTTGATTCTTCACGCAACATTAGTTTCGTCTATGGAGCCCGGACTCTGGCTCCCGCCGGACTATGCTTTCACACCGGTTCGATTTGAGCATTTGGATACTCCAAACGTGCATTTTCTAGGGTTGTCTCGGTCCCAGCGGCATTACAAATTCACCTCTTAGGCTCAAGTTTGTTTCCAGTAGTATAATGAGTAAATAAGTTGTATATCGTGCTGCCCCATTGGCCACTCTGTCGTAATTTCCACAAAATACAAAATTATGAATTTCTTCTAGAGTAGATCGAATTTGTACGATAAGATTAGGCCCAAATGCTATAAGGCCTCCTGGGCCTACACGCTTCATTCATTTTTTTTTTAGGTTAAATCTGTTGTACGAGGCTGTGAAACATGAAATCCCCTTTAATATGGAAAGTGTTTGCAGACAATTCAACTTTGGAGAAATCGGCTACATTGGCTTCTACCAAATGTGTTGTATGTTGGTTATTAGACACATAACAATCTGCAAATAAGATATTATGTCCAATTTTATGAAGACAGTCAACATGGTCATAATTCTCGTCCTCCATTATCTCTATCATACAAAGTTTAATGGAAATCGGTCATTGCCTTCTGCCAAGTGGTTTTAATTGGTTAAATGATAAAAATAAGTTCTAACGGCGTGTGTCTCACTCTAAATCTCAAGCCCCTAAAGCCATAACGCAAGTTGCGTAGCTGGGGGGCGGGGGGGGGGGCGCACCCAGGAGGCGCTGAATTACGATAATGGGGAAAAATTTGAACCACAAAGAGATAAAACCATAGACAGTATATTTCATCTGCTTCCTAATCTGAGATACTACAACTCAAGAGCTTCCGGGGGGCTCTTCCCCCTGGGCCCCCGCCAGGGCCGTATAGTTTTCATCTGCTTGAAGAAAATGAGAGCTCCCGCCAGAGTAGTATGGAGCTCACCTGCTTCAAGATAGGAGAAACTGAGTGCTCCCGAAGGTACGCAGACATTTTTATATATCATCCTTTTTCTGATTTAAGATTTATTTGATTTTCATTTTTGAGAAATATATTCTCACGGGAAAAGGTACTTTGTTTTTGTTGAAAACGAATAGGAAATTCCCCTAGAGTTGTTTGTACTAAACACACCTGCTAGATAGATTGCACAAAGTGGAATGGGGATTCCCCAGATGTAAACTTAGAAACTCGTCAACTTGTTTTGCTTTGAAATCAAAACATGTTGAAATAGGTAATTCCCCATGCATTATAATGTGAGGCGATTCATTAAGGATGTAATTTTGTTGAATCTGATTTGACAGTGCTAGGTTATGTTTATATGCATGACGATGATTACTGATTATTGTTTATAAAAGGGAATCTACTGTCTGTTCAATTAACTTAGATTCTGGTTTTTATTAATTTTTCTAAAATACCCCTTTCGAAATAATCACGAAAAGAAAGTTGTGGGTATATTGACCTAAAATTGTTTTTTATGACAAAAGGAATGTGGACACATTTTAACCTTAAAATCTCTTGAAATCTGGGTATTTCAACCCCTCGTTTTGAACAATGAGCGAATAAAGGTTTGGTAACAAAGTAATTACGTTTTGTGGAGGTTCCATTACTTCATTTTTGTGGGTATAAAAGTTGTCGGAGGAGGATAATGATTCACTATATATTGTCCGTACTGGTTAATGTCCAACTTTGTTCACCAGATCGAATCCGAACCATTGTTATATTTTGCAACTGATGTTTTGCAATACGATCGGATGATATTCAAGGTGTCCCAGCGGCATTATCTTGAATGGACGGCATTACGGAGATCTGTATGATTCTTTTGTTCGTAACCAATTGATAAAACGGGACCACCTGTATTAAAAGTATCGGTATTTTCACGATGCATTTATATACCCATTGCATTAATTCACTCGTAAACAACCCTGAAATCAAGCCAGGGCCCCGATCAATCGTTCGTATATTGCTTTTGAGCGCCCCTAATTGTGATGGTTCTGCTCAAGTGTTCAGGTCAAAGTCAATAGTCACCTGGACCCAGTTTGTTGTTCGTTTGCCAATAAACATCATTGTAAATTGAATAAAAATCAAAGAATAAATATGTTTTCAAGTTGAACCCCAATGGATCTTGTTTTTGGTCCAATGATGAATAACAACTTGTCTTTCGTGATTTTTTTCGAAAGCGTATGTTTTTTGAAATATTAATAAAAACCGACCTCAAGTTATTGAACAGACGTAGCTGTGAGAGAGTTAATACTGTCCCTAGAACGACTCAGGGGCCCAGCAGTATAATCCAGCAAAGCTAATACAGTATTGTTATAGCTAGTTAGTGTTTATTTTACCATAATTGTAGATTGTGCCGTACATAGTGCCAGGATGTATAAATCCTTTGGATCCGGTCCGTGCTTAAAGCATATTAGCACATTTTTTTTTTAATAGAGGCCCCAATTTTTCTAAAAAAAATTGAGATTTTTACAACGTTGCATTGGTAACTGGTCTAACTATACCTATGAATGGTTAAGCTCGAAAATGTTCTGTGCGTCATCAAGCAAGGAATTTTTGTAATTAGAATAATATTATCGGTGAATCCCGATAATAATCAACGGCTGCTGGAAACGGCCTTCCAATGTGAAATGCCGGAAATAGCACTCATGTACGTGTCTTCTACGCTCTTCATTAGTTGTTTTAATTGGGTCGGCAGTCAAGTTAGATGTTGTTTTCTCGAGTACACGATTTCTCATGACGGACATAAACGTTATATTTCCAGCTCTGCCGTTCAAGTTACGTCCAATCTGGGATCTCAAAAATTCTAATTACAACATAAATGCTTCTGTATGATAAATACGCATTTACCTTATTCCACTTAGCTTTCTAGTTCGCAGGTATAGTTTCCAAGACCATTACCGAACGTACCGTGTGCCAAAATATCACTTTGAAAATTGGGTTCGCTCTTCAAAAATGTGCCATTATTGCTTTAAATACTAGTTTGTGCTTGTCGTCTTTTAAAGCCAAAGAGCTTCAGTTTTGAATCAAAAAGATATGTCAGTTGGTGGTTCCTAAATGAGGGACCCTTAGCGCCAGACTGATGGTGGTATAATACCTGGACTGTATTGCAGAATGTTAGTGTCGTCGAGGAAAACCCCCGTCGTCTTAACTGAACTGCTACAAAAGTTATCTTCAGACTGAGAAGATTCCCATGGAATATATTACCTGAGGAAGTTTAAAGTGTGACTTGCACGATGTCATTTTTGAGTCCTTTCCTGTGCTGTGAGGATATCGTTGAACCTGCAACCTCATTCAACATGACACTATAGAATTGGAATCGTAAGTATCTTAATTATAAAATCATGTGAAGTTGTTATTGTAAATTTTGATTTTGGACATTGTTGAAAACCAAACCAATTAACAATCATTCTCTGTGTTATATTATAAACTTCAGATCATTTTTGCCAGGCTCATTTTATTCGTGTTTTAAAAGTATTTCCTGACCTTTGAAGTCCACGGGACACGATAACAACATGCTAATCCCAAGAGCTTCCGGCGTTCCGCCCCTGGCCTCCGCCGGCGTAGTATCTCTTCTAGATATTAGATAAGTGAGAGTTCCGGGGGCTTCCCGCCCCTTGACGTCGCAGGGGCAGTATCTGCTTCAAGTCTAATGAATACCTTAGAGCTCTCTAAAACCCGAAAGCTTTCAGGGGCTCTGCCCTCTGTAACCTCGGCCAGTGACCACATTAGGGGGGCCGCCGCAGCCGAGCCTGGATCCCACTCGTTTACTGCTCACTCTGAATGCATCACATACGCGCTAAGGCGGCGCCACGTAACTCTTTGCAAACCGGCGCCACTCTACAAGCTACTCCACGTGCCATAACTTATTGCCGCCACGCGTTGTAAGAAAAAATAGTGCCAAAATTTCACAACGCAAATTGCAGTGTCTGCCAAGTAGAATAATGAATTTCCTGTAACTGTATTTCAAACATAGACCACAACGCGTTGCAGTATCTAGTATATAACGGATGTTGAAAAGTCACAACACGGTTGCAAGCCTTCCACTCGACTCTTTTTCGTTGCGAGCTTCACAACGCGATGCGAAGATCCACAACGCCCATAAGAGTCATAACGTGTTGCCGCAAGTCACAACGGAGGTTTTGCCGAATGTTACAACGTGTTGCGGTGTCGGCCGATTAGAATGCTAAATTGACGTATTAAAAAAAACGCGTTGCAAAGTATCTGTCAGTGTGTTGTGGAATTTCACAACGCGTTGTGACTTCTCACAACGCGTTGCAGAAGTTATGAGCCTTAATGGCTTGTGGGCCTTCGCAATGCATTGTGGAATCTTCCAACGCGTTGTGTCCAAGGGTGGTCTATGGTAAAAATAGAATACTATAAAAAACGAAGTGAAGAAAAGGACCAAACAAAAGTCGCCACCACTGTGAAGAGGCAAGATGAATCGTGCTATCCGCCTGCGGGTGCACGTGTTTTTTAATTAATGTTATAATAATATATATAACAGAGATTAATTTTAAATCTTAACATAGATTGGTCACTAACTACAATCCTAAGGATTAACTTACAGACATTTATCATTGGCATCAGTCTAGGCAAGTTCAATGTTTTGTGGGCGGATGACGTACCCTATTTCAGCTTATTTCCCTGAACAATCTCCATTTGTGGACGGATATGGACTGAAATATAATTAATGGCGAGGTTGCAAGCACGAGCCAACCCCGTCAAAAGGAAGAGGGATATTGGGATCGTTCATCGATCTTTTGGATAAAAAAAAATAGGTGTTCGAGTCAGACATTTATAGGTTTCCGCAAGCTCGCTATTATTTACCGGTGTAAAGAAACTGAGTGTCCCCCATGAGAGAGTGTCCTAGCCACCATAGCAACATGTACGGAATTATAAATCGTGACCTTGTAGACGAGGCCATTTGGGTACAGTGCGGAGACAAACGATGCATACTTTACTCAATGGAGAATACAATAGACAGATGGGTGGTAGGGCACTCAGTCACATGGACACTGTAGTTTATGACACCGGGACTATTTCCGCATAAGGTCTAATTTATTGACATGCACCAACATAGCCATTTAGATTGATCAGGTATACCACAAAATTATATAAATATGAAATTTTGTAATCAGGTCATTAACTTTTATTGGAAAGAGTAAAGCGTAGGCTGTCAAAAACTTTTAGTTTCATCTCATTTGAGTCCTTCCAGCAGAGATACTATGATTGACTACAATGTACAAAAATCATATTGCCTCTTTAGAATAAAGTTGTCTCATGGCATTACAACTTAATGTAATCTTTTAGCATGTTACATTTGATCAACGTGTTCCCTTTCTTGACGTTCCAGAAGGTTGCAAGCTCTGATTTTTGCCTAACACATTTATGTTGCAGTTGAAGTCTGTGTGTGGATGATTTCTGTTGATGCCATCGTTACATAGGGCACAGATACTCAAAAATCTGGTGCTGAAATAGCCAAATGACTCCATACTTATAAATATTTCATGACACTTTGGTACCTTAGAAAGTCTCTTCTCCGGGGGAACCTAACTAACGTCAATGAACCGGACCCTTTAATCTTTCATTCAAGAATCTTCCTATTTTATTAGAAATTTAGACCCATACATGTTTAAAAACAACAATGTTAGTATGTAAGATACTTTCACACCATTTTAAAGGTGCAACAAGAGATTTTGAGGCACCCCAATATTGTGTCATAATAGTAATTTCATATAGATTAGACACTCAGTAGATTTCTTACCTTGTATTGGGCTACAGAAATGTCTTAAAAGAGAGAAAAGGGTGATTATGATTTGCTTATATTTCAATATAAAACATAGGCTGAATTTTGTATTTGCTCCTATACGAAATTGGAAATTTCACAATTTTTATACCAAAGAAACATTTCTCAGCTTAATCCTTTTACATGGGGATATCTGGGAATTGAAAGCTTCACACCATTGCAAAAATCAGAATTTTCACATTTTTGAAGGACACCTGTTATTTGAAATCTCTCGTTGCACCTTTAAGTTTCCGTTTGAAGTGGATTTCATTTCAATTTTGAATCCATAAAGTGTCTTGAAAGCTTTTGTACAATTCATGCTTATAACAGTGCCCTTGATTATACCTTGGCATCAGTCTACGCAAGGGAAATGGTTTGTGGGCGGACGTGGACTATGACCGTGATGAAATCGCAAATTTTTATTTCCATGGAAAATATATATACAATATAAAACGTACTGGACAACATGAAGGAGGTGAACAAAAGGACAAAAAGACCTGTAAACGGACACCTCCTAAAAGAAAAATAAATAAAAGTTACCGGTGGATTCACACGGCAACCATCAGCACATTAACGGTAAGATACACCCACCACTACCCCTACCAACACCAGACCCTCCAATACCCTCCGCGAGTTGCCAAGGATTACGGTGTGAATCATTCAAGACAAATACAAAGACAAAACCATAATTATTAGCAACTGTTTAAATCAAAAAAGATAATCACACATCCTAAGCTAAATATCATAATTTTTCATTAATTGATTTTTATAATGATTTCTAAATTGCTATGTATTTTTCGATAATTTAATACTGAGGATTCCAAAGAAGGGGTCCTGCTGTTCTAGCACTTTTTGATGCAAATCTGTTTTTTTTCCAGGTTATAATTATGGTTGTTGGCAAATCTTGTTTTATAGTCATTAACATTAGCCCTTCTAGAGAAATACTTATCAAAACATTTGGTAACAAGTGTATATAATGCTTATGCATGAAGAAACCCAATTCTAGATTATACATGTCATAAACATTTAATA